>BQKZ01003142.1:38598-50937 GCA_036244855.1 Temnopleurus reevesii
TAAACTATGTTCTCTTCTGGATGTTCTGAGTGTGTATGTTTGGTTGTTTGTTTTGCCTGTTTATTCGTTTTTGCCTAATTATTTGTTTGTTTGCGAAATTCAGAGGAAATCTGAGGGGGGGGGGGAATTAATGTGATTTAAACGTGTCTATGTATTCAGTTCTTTTAATCAAATTTAAGAATTCGATTGAAAAATGCATTCATCTATATCACATCTATGTACAAACTTTACAGCAAATGAGAGGGGTACATTGATCATAGAATAAACAAATCAAAATAAGAATGGCACAGAAGCAATGCATTTTATTGTACAATACACAATGAAATCGTTCTTTGAGGTACGCATCTTTCCTTTTTTAAACTGGATCAATAATTTTATGGGATACCCTATATAACTCACACTCACCCAGCAGTCGAGGCAGCTGCAATTTTTTACTCCTCTAGGGCATAGTCGATTCCTCAGCTTCCGTTGATTTTCGTATTTTCTGTTACATATGTACTACTAGTACTTCAAGCTTGGTCAAGTTGAGGACTCTGTGATCTGATAGCACCCACCTCTGCATATTCTCTTACACTGTACACACAGGGACTACATATCACTCAACCACAGAGTCCTGATCATGCTTACTCGTCTGATCGTGGGTAAGCATAATCAGAAGGTTAGTTAAGGACTCCGTGGTTGATCGAGTGCTATGTTCAGTGTAATAGAATATGCATAGGAGAGTGCTATCAGATCACAGAGTCCTCAACTGAACTACTTTGCGTTGTCTCCGAATACCAACAAGGAGTTTATTTTCATCGTTATAAACAGATGAATTTTTATGAGGGATTGGAGAAGGTGAAATGTAGGTCAAACTATGCAAGAAACTAAAGGGGAACCGACCCCTGGAATTATCCGGCTCCCATTGGACTGGGAAGAAAATTATATGAACAAACTGTGAACCTGTGAGCAAAGTCGGACAACCCGTTCAAATGCTATGAATTTTCAAAGTCACAGATGAAATATCATGACTATGACGATCTCTATCTCTGATGGGGATCCGTGCGATCGGCAAATTCGACAGATTCTTGACGTCATGTCGGAAAACTCCTCATTCACTCTGTATACAAAATTTCACATTTCCTTTTTTTCCGGAAAAGTCAACAAGATGCTAATTTTTGGTTGGGGTATAACATTTTCTTCTATCGATTCTGCATGTATTTGGAAAAGAATCATGTTGCAACTTAACTCTTCGTTTTACATTACTCCATCAACAATTCTATGTACAAAGTGAACGAGGAGTTGTCCGACATGATAGCACAGATTTCGTCGGAGTTGCCGATCGCAAGATCCCCATGAGCGATGATCGTCAATTGTCTGTGAATTTGAAAATTCACAACTTTTGAACAGGTTGTCCGGTTTTGCTTAAATTTTCACCGTTTGTTCATCTGCTTTTTCATCATTTAACTGTATAGTGAGAACGTGACAGTTCAGGGGTTGGTTACCCTTTAACAGATACATTTTGATGAGTGAAAGGGGAAGGTGATGTGTGGGTCATCCTATGCAAGAAACTAATCATTAAAATGTGTAATAAATTAGAGGCATTGTATGACATGGTTTTCATTAAAAAGAAATCCCAACAGATCCTAAATGCCTCCTGAATGGTTGATGAAGTACAAAAAATAAGAATAATGATTTGATAACATTAGGCTTCAAAATCAACATTTAGTGCTCCACGAAAGCTAAAATTCAAAATATGACGTTATTATATAGGCACACTTTGAAAAATAAAGCATCCGTAGTCTGGTAGTACGCTTCATTCAATTTTCTAATGGAATATCTTAGTGTCTGCATAACTTTCTTCTTTCTTAATTGTATCTGAATGTATTTATCATAGCTTAGACAGCTTCATTTGATATATTTTTATATACAGAATAAACAATTTAAAGAATATCTTTAACCGAGCAAAGTTCGAAATGGCATTGCCTTTTCATCCTCCCTTAATTTCTTCATATTTATCCTTCATCTCCTGCTTTTTGCCCCCCTTTGATCTTACTCGCTTCTTTTCTCCGCATAACAAAATTGATCACAGCTGCTAAAAAGCGAAATTAAAGGAATAAAAAATAAATCTGTCATTTTTGTTTCATTATTGAACGACAATGATAGCACGATTGCTTTGGGGCCAGCGGCCCCCTCCCTTACCATTTTCTTTCTTCTACTGTTTTTCAGCAGCTCCTACTCATAGGGAAGTACATGGGGGCGTGGGGAGGGTTGGGGGGGGGGGGGGGGGGGGGGGGGGGCTTGTCGCCAGTTGCCCAGCGCCATCAAAACAAATCCGCCATCCGCGATGGTGCTCCAATGAAAATTATGAATATAATAGATCATCAGAACATGCAGATCAGAAAGGGTATAAATATTTCTCAAACCATACTGATGTATTATACCTACTGTATGCAACAATCATGATCTGATTGGGCTTGCATCACCTTATGAAATATTACAACCTTATCTAAATTATGTTGATCGCTTTTCAACATGTTCAACATATCATACAAAACATGTCGTATATGACAATGATAAAAAAAAAAACAATGTATTCAACAAAACTTTGCATGAAATACAGATTTAGATGTAAATGTATTGAAGTTTCCTCATTGCCCATCATTACATATACACAAGCCTATATAGTTTGGGCTCATTTTCGATACAGGTCATGCGGACTTTGTGCCACAATTAAAACAATTTCATTAAATCTGCTCTCCCAGGCTATATAATAGACTCGGTCATTCGATGCAGCATTTGTTCCCGAGTGATTTAATTAGAGAACGACAAAGTAGGGTTAATAAACATCGAGTCGGAAAAAAGGACCGCTCAAGGGGGACATGTTATACTCAACAAATATTATACCTCGAGCGCAATAAGCCATGATAATATGCGAAGCGATTGTAACATAATTATGGCACATGAGGCATGTTCCGTAGGGTACGCTAATTATCGTAGAAATAAGCGGTTGCTATGGCAACCATCAAGAACATGGTATCGTGACAATAACTCTTATTGCACTATATGTTTGTGCACTCTGATTCAGTTTGTTTGCTCTTTCGTAAATAAGCTTCATACATTTATTGATATCAAAAGTTTCGCTGCTTTTGAAACAAATTCCAAAATGTATGCAGTGCATTATAGCACATTAAGAGCTTTCACATCCCGTGCCCGTTGCATATTTTACTTCAATAAGTTATTTTTTGTGATGAATGTTTGTATATGTACATGTATCTGTATGGGTAGAGGGTTCCGTGGTAAAGCAGTTTTATTACTGAATCGGACTACCAATACCATCTACCCTCTGTTCTCTTTTTAATTTGTTGTAAATAAAACATGAATAAATAAATAAATAAATAAATAAGATGAAAACAAACAAAAAATAGCTTGCAAAAAGCGTTTGTCTGCTATAGACTTTTACAAAGGGTGAAAAGCTGTCACTGGCATTTTTAGTGGCAAACTGTTTTGTGTAATGGTGTCCCGATTTCCAATTTTATATTTGGTCGTATTTGCGGGGGTGGGGTGTGGGTGTGTGCCTGTGTGTGGGAGGGGGGGACAAATGTATTGTACATGGTCAATATGGTTCGATTCCGAAGAAAAAGTAGCCTCAGTATATTTTAATTGAATCACCATACAGAAAAGGTTGGCATCTCAGTTAAGTGCGTGCAATAAGGATGCTTTATGCTGATATACGATTCCCAATTTCAGAAATGTCCCGAACGCTGTTGATAAATTAATGATTCATTGATTTGAGCGTGGATGGTATACATGCCAGCCGAAGCTGTAATGGTGACCATTACAGACACTTGTGAAGACGTGCGTGTGCGGCGTATTGAATGTCAGTCAATTTTAGCGATTGTCGTCGTTCCCGCGCATATTTTCCCGCGCATCGCAGTCATCTGTGAATTATCGATCGTGGATGCGGTCATTATATCATAGTGGACTTTAGTGTAGTGTTCAACATGCATGGAGGGATTTTCTTGGAAGCCAATGTGAGTTTTAACTGGTAGATGCATCTCACTTAATGCAACTGGATGTATTTGGATGCAATCTTTTCTGTGGGGTGATGGTTACCATTTGAGAAATAGAGAAGGAAGGACTGGAGATTACGTTGCATAGCGGTAAGAGAAGAGAATATACTTGAAAATCGCTTTATGTTGAGTATGGCAATGTTATGAATGGTTTTGGAGGTTATGATAACTCTGAGGATGATATAAAAAATGTGGTGGTGGTGATGAGGACGAAGATGATGATGATCGATGATAATGATAATGAAGAAGAAGAAGATAACGTGCTCGGTAATGATGATGTGGTGGTTGTGATAATGATGATGATGATGATGATGTTATTGATGATGGTGATGATGATGATGATGATGATGATGATGATGATGATGATGATGATGGTGATGACGGTAATGAAGAAGAAGAAGATAACGTGCTTAGTAATGATGATGATGATGGTGATGATGAGGGTGATCGTGATTATGATTATGATGGTAATGATGAGGAATTAGACGGATAATGGGCATGGTAATGATGATGATGATGATGGTGGTGGTGGTGATGATGAAGATGTTATTGATGATGATGATGATGATGATGGTAATGAAGAAGAAGATAACGGGCTTAGTAATGATGATGATGATGGTAGTGGTGATGCAAGGTGACTGGTGGTGATGATGATGGTGATAATGATATGATGATGTTGTTGAAGATGATGAGTGTGATCGTGATGATGATTATGATGGTAATGATGAAGAATAAGATATTGGGCATGGTAATGATGATGATGGAGGTGGTGGTGGTGGTGGTGATGATGAAGATGATGATGTCGATGATAATGGTGATGTTGTTGATGATGATGATGGTGATGATGTTGTCGGTGATTTTGATGATTGTGCTGATGAAGCTAATAATAATACCGATATCTGCAAAGATGATGCTGGGACTGGTGAGTAGATAATGATGAGTAGGATGACGATGACAATCAACCTATCATTTCAACCTATCATTGCACTAAAACGTGAAAATAAAACATTTATTGAACACTCGCAGTATCATGTTGATTTCTGCCAATGAATATACCATGCTCGAAAATACATTCCACATCATTCTTCTTATATTTCAGAAAATAATAAGGAAGTTTTTTCATGTTAAAAAATGATAATAAGCAGATAAGGACATGCGTTATCAAAGAGGGGGGGGGGGGGGTATTATCCCCCATCCTTCCTCCCCAGGAATATAATCCCGCAAAGAGGCATGGTTAAATTGGGAAGGAAAGATACTTTCCCAGTACATTGACGGATAAAATCCTGCATATGACACAAATGGACGCAGGCATACGCGTCGTGCAATATCAAAGTAGACTGGAATGTGTGACCAGAGCACTAATCGGCCTTGTCTAATTAACAGTCTACCGGCAGTGCTTTTTGAAAACAATGGATAATGAGCATGATTGCTCCATTTTATCTCGGCCCTCTACAGCTCACATATGTAGTACAGTCACCACCTCGTCAAACGCAATATTTTCCTGTTATTTGACATACACCTATGAAATGAATCTATAATCGGCGAATGCGCACTTTCATCAGAAGAATGCANGGATTTCCCGCGTTACGCACCAAGGAACTTCGGTGTGTACAGTGTGATCGCGTCGCTGGGCACAAAAACGTTATTTCTGAGCGCTGATCTATTTTTACACTTTAAAATCTGTTTAGATACATTAAATCTGTATTTTGTTACGTCATACTTACATATGTTTTAGTTAGTAACATACACTTCGGTAATGCAATGATTTAACATTAGGAAGTCAAGGAAATGGGATGGTTAAATATAATGCCTCTAAATTATAGTTACAGGGACAGATAAAATCCAACAGAGGACGAAACTGAACGCATGCATATACACGCGTCTTGGTACCGGTACGCAATATGCAGGGATGCTCCTCTGAAGGGAGCTTCGGCGTGCAGAGGATGATCGCGTCGCTAGCCCAAATCCACATGATTTTTAGCGCAGATCAATATTGACTCTCTTTTGGATATTGATTAAATGTTCTTTTCTTTCACACTTTTAGATACTCCCAGTTTCTATGATATCAAAAGGGTTTAACACACAGTAAGTCATTTTAAACCGGTATTGCGATGACTTTGCATTATATCAGGGAGATTCATCGTTCAATGGTTAGATAATGCCTTTAAGTTATGGTTAAGTGTGGGAAGGGAAGATCCCTTAATTACAGGGACAGATAAAATAATAATAATAATACACAACATTTATATAGCGCTTAATACGAAGTGTTTCTAAGCGCTCTGTGCATCATTACCCGGCTATAGCATGGCTACCATTTGGCGCTCACTGCATTCAAGAAATTTCTTCCTACCGGTACCCATTCCCCTCACCTGGGTTGAGTGCAGCACAATGTGGATACATTTCTTGCTGAAGGAAATTAACGCCATGGATGGGATTCGAACCTACGACTCTCGAGTCGAGAGGCGAGAGTCACAACCACTACACCACGGCGCCTCCACATAGGACACAACTTGACGCAGGCATACGCGTCGTACAATATCAAAGTAGACTGGAATGTGTGACCAGAGCACTAATCGGCCTTGTCTAATTAATACCAAATCTCCTGGTGATATACCCGATGCAATCAAAATAATGCTAATGAGTCCATTCTCATTTCCTCATGGGTTAATGAAATTAGGTCCAACTTAGAGTTCGCCATCGCTACCCTGCTGCCCTGCTATGAATACAGAACCATGAGAACATTTCTCATTAAATGTTTGGTATCGACGTAACACGTAGTGATTATGTTTGTTTTGTGCGTCAGCTTGCAGAGGCCTAATTTGCATATTATAGGTTCTTCAATTGTGTATTTCTTCCAATAGGATCACTTGATACGTCACAGCAGCATCAGACTTGTTCTTCATCACGATGAGAGTTTTTGTTTTATCTTTTCGTGTACTATTTTACATATCACCGTAATAATATTCAGTACCAGTGTTATTCTAAAAAATAATAATCAACTGTGGTCTGGTGATTGACTGTTGAATCATACCGGCGATGAATATTTCCAATATAGAGGTAAAATCATTTTACATATAATGTCATTATACCTTTCCGAACGCAATATATACACGCAATAATGACCTAAGGTTGAGATATGCATCGAAGACAAGGGTGCAAATATGCACCTTAATTGATCCTGTGCAACCTTTGTCTGCTTGTGTCTTTATACCTATAAAATGTCCGTATTTCTTGTAGTCATTCTGATTTTTTGTTATCGGTAAATGTGGTCATAGTACATTTTTTTCAATCTTATATCATCTCCTTTGTAATTAGTCAGATTCTATCACATCAATAGAGTATGCAAACGAGTCTGTGTGTTATAAGGTGCCAGGGGCTGTGAAAAGAATTACAGCACCCGGACGGGATTCGATCCCGAGGCCTCTGGGTGGGTTACTAGCCCAGTGTCATAACCACTAAATGATATCCTCCCTCCTCCAATGGTTCTTAATAGCGAGGTTACGCACCGTCAACACAAACGGCAAAATCGCTGATCAATACCATTTTCGACCCGTTTAGGTCGGCTTCGCTGGTTGCCAGTGACAACAGCGGCGAAGAGCAGAATTCTACAATGGTCTTTGCTCAATCCCACGACTTAGATGCAGGAACGTAGCCAATCAGATGCGGCCAAGCGTACACGTGCCTATTGTGCAAATCACGTAATCATGGATTCCTCGACAGTTCGATTCCTGACGTCACACTCAATTTGCATATTGCCGTTGAGCGAGTAGCGTAATAGAAGTTAAGAGCAACGGAGGGAATCAGGACGGGTTAGCAAGAACGCAGGAATCTGACGAATTCTCCCGTCGTTGAGCCGCTCCGTTGTCGAGCGTAAACTCGGGAATAATTGGTATAGTAACCTAGAGTAGGCGACGTCTTCAAATTCCGTCCGGATGAGTTGTGATCTTCTTAATGCCTCAGTCACATAGAATCCCGGATTGAACACGATTCAACACGGCTCGTTGTTTAGTTAACAGTAATGACTGCCACTGAACAAAGAGTCGTGTTGAATCGTGTTCAGTCGGGGCTTCCATGTGACCGGGTAGCTTATAAGGCCCCTGTCACATAGAAGCCCAAAAGTAACACGGTCGATCACCACTCTTTGTTCAGTTTACAGCTAGCTGCCTCATACGTCGTGTTGAATCGTGTTCAGTCGGGGCCTCTATGTGACTGGGGCATTAACAGTTAACTACCCCTGAACAAAGAGTAGTGTTGCATCGTGTTTAAATGGAGCTTCTGTGTGACCGGTGTGAATCTATTTGATTATGATTAATTACCCAACCGATGAACTTCTTCTGATTATCTCCTTTCTGTTCCTTTTGTACTCAGGTAAGAAGTTGTTGAGGTGGCTATTGGATGACTCATCATGCCCTTTGTTGAGAGATAATTCTTCAAAAGTGATTGGACTCACATGAAAATCAAATAACAATGGTGGAAAAGCGAAGCCCCAGTACAACCACCACGGCGGAGAGTTGGAGCGACGTGAACTGCAACGCCGGCGACAACGACATCGGTGCGATGTCGGACGCTCCGGACATCATCGATCACCACCAGCCACGGATCCGCGTGCGACGACCGCGCGACCCGTACAACTGTGTCTACATCTCCCTCCTCCTCGCGGGGACCGGGTTCCTTCTCCCGTACAACAGCTTCGTCACCGCCGTCGACTTCTTCCACTCGCACTTCCCCGGGACGACGATCGTGTTCGACATGAGCCTCGTTTACCTCCTCGTTGGGTTTGCCGCCGTGATGCTCAACAACGCGCTCGTCGTGAAGATCTCGGCGCAGAGGAGGATTCTGATGGGGCAGATCATGGCGTTGTCTGCGCTTCTTCTGGCGGCGTTCCTCGTAGTTGGGTTGGAATCGAGTCTACCGAAGCAGTTCGGGTATATCGTCACGTTACTCGCCGTTGCCGTGACGTCATTCGGATGCACGAGTAAGTTCAATTTTCCTCAGTGACATAGAGGCCCCGACTGAATACGATTTAACACGACTTTTTGTTTGCAGCTTGTAGACTGTGAACTGAACATTAAGTTGAATCGTGTTGCTTCCGGGCTTCTATTTGACTAGTGCCTGTGATCTGTTACTTAAATAGGGGGGGGGGGGGGCAGATGTCGCGCAGTCCCTGAAAGGTTGCGAATGGGTTGGACTTCTCATATAAAATTTATAGGAACATATACATAAATGAAAAGTGTACACACTTACAAAAGAGAGTTGCTTTGATCAGAGAATATTTAAAACGGTGGAAAGAAAACTCTTCATAGTTTACCAATAGTATATTAATTACTCTTCTATTTACTATGAAATATTTCGTACACCATTTAGGAAGACAAACAAGTCATTGAGCCCATTGGTATCATAGGTTGAGGTAACCGAAATGGATAAGAACAATTTGTATTAATTTGTTCAACTTGATGAACTTGAAATTTTTAGCCCGGGATGCCAAGTTACGCAGAATGAATTGATTGATTGATAGAACAAAAATCAAATGTTCCATTTCATTTATTTCATTAAAAATAAAAGCAAATATATACAAGGTAAAGAATATATATGCTGTAAAAGAATGAGATGACAGGTAGGTATAGAAAAAAGTATCATAAGGTGCTGTCACCAAATATACAAATATACAATATAGAACAAGTAACATTGAATGAACGAAAATGAGTAATGTACATTTAGTATGGGTTAGTTTTCCACTGATCATAGCTTACTCTGTCAGATGTTTCAATATGACGATGAAGATTTATGATTTCATGTTTTATTCCAGTCCAACAGTCCAGTTTCTATGGTTACGCCGGAATGCTGCCAAAGAAGTTTACACAAGCCGTTATGGTCGGAGAAAGTAAGTTGGATTTATTGTGTTGTCTATGTGTCAGATGTGTAATAATTATTTTCTCACTCTTTTTGGCATCATTAAAGTTGCAACGACGTATCTACGAAAGGGCGCCCTAAATATTATGATCTGCAGTGGCAAAACAGGTGAATTTCAGAAATCAGTGACGAATCTGCCTTTGCCGAACTATTTCAAGGGGGTCTAAGAAATGCTATGTGGTTTTAGATACTATACTTGGACCAAGGGTGTAGTTTCTCCTCCCCACTCTTTTCACTCTGTCCAAAAAATGTAATCAATTACAAAAACATTCTGGGGGTTTTGGTGAATCGTTAAGGAAACCTAACACCTCCCTTTCATTCGGGAATGTTTCTTACGCCCCCTGTTAAATTAATTGTGAAAATTGAATGAAACGAATTAAATCAAATGATGACAATATTTGTGGACGTTCACACCCTGGTAACGCCTCATCTGGCGACGTTTAAAATTGACCGAAGATGTATGTTTTCTTTACAAGTTTTTTCCTTGCCTTCCGGCCAAAACACAGTAAAAAGAAGATATAGGCAAAATGATCATTATTGTTTTAAAATGACAGGCACGGCAGGAGTTCTAACATCCCTCAACCGCATCATCACCAAACTCCTAGTCCCCAACGAGAAGATTAACACCTTAATTTTCTTCATCATGTCTGGTGTTACATTGCTCCTGTGCTTAATGCTACACCAGGCAGCCCGGCGGACACAGCTCGTGCGACACTACACCACGGCGTGCCAGAATGCCGGGCTGGGAGAAGATGAGCGGAGTTTACAACTTAGCACCGAGGTATAACACCGAACTTTACACTGTTGATGAAGGGTTTTATTTTAACATCTGCTAGGTTTCTATTAGTTGTAAAACACCAAAACGGGTAATTTAATGATTCTGATGGATTTCAGTCAATTTTGAAATCATATATTTCACTCCCGCAAAATGTTTTTCTAACACTTTAGTGTTACAAGAACATTTCAATATCGAGGTAGTGTTTAATTAACACCTTGTTGTTTTGTGCAGTGTTTTAAACACCAAAATATTCATATATTTGTGATAAATCCTGGTTATGCCAATGAGACTGGGTGCAGGATGTTCTTGACTAAGCGTCCATATAACTTTCAACGAAAATGAGATATTAAATAATATATTATTTTCCTGAAAAAAAAAATGATTTAAAAATGTTCGGCCTCATACCACCACCCCCCCCCCCTTCCCCGAATGAGTATTTCTTTGCATTCTCAAAGAAACAAACGTCTGAGGAACATGAAGAGCGCGAAACAAAGTGTAAATTTACTTGTCCTGCTTGTGATGTGAATTTTCCTCTTTTTCGAAACAAACACATACAAGATTTGTCTTGAGGACATATTGATTTTCTATCTTGTCTTTCGTTTCGCTTCTCCGAGATTTCAAAAGTAGTAACCATCAGCAACATGGTGAATCATTGGAAGTTGACCGTTTTAAAACACTTAAGCAGATCTGCAATATCGATTTATACGATTTCTCTTTCAGTACCTTCGATTTTGTGAGTTTCTTGAAATTTCCTATACTGTGATTTCAACGCCGACTGTAAACATCCATCTGAGCTTATTTCAGTTCTTAATTTAGCATTTCGCTTGATTCTAATTGGAATAAGAATATCCTATAAAAAAAAAGAATTAAATGTGTCATGGGACAATAGATACATACGTCATTTATTGAACTGTGCGTGCAGACATCACACTCGTAAGCCAATTACAATAACATTCCAAATGACCATTCAATTGGCGTTCTACTTCATTTGACGAAAATATTGTTAGGGGCGCCCCGAAATGTATTGAGAAGGTGGGTGATTTGTATACACAATATTTTTTTTTACACTCATCCAACTCAAATATGCCGCAGCCTGGCCCTTCATTTATAAACGTTGGTGTTTATTTATTAATTTATTCATTTATGTCTGTCCATCTATCTATCTATCTATCTATCTCTATCTATCCATTTTTAATGTATCTATGTTTACTTATTTCTGTTTATTTGTTTATTTATTTATGTATATTTATTTATCTTTATTCATTTATTCATTCATTTATGTTTATTAATTCGTTCATTTCTTTTTATTTATTTCAACCCGAATTAGGTATCGGGAAGTAGCACAGCAGTAAACGTTGATGACGTCAATCTCCATGGCGACGAAGCGACGCCCCCAGCAATAGAAGATGCTCGGTCAAATTCACAGTCGAGTGAGGTGACTCGGAAAAGTCGCCAACCAGTCACAGCCGGATCTTGCTGGCATTCCATTGTTAGTAAGTATCGTGATCCACTGCCGAGCCAGGGCTGATTTAAAAAAAAAAAGATTTATCTAAGAATATTGTTTATTTTCATGCGCACACGGGGAAGGGCTTTGGGTGC
>BQKZ01003143.1:26958-59695 GCA_036244855.1 Temnopleurus reevesii
CTACTTGGCAGCTATGCTATGGCCGGGTAATAATATTAGATAATTTGTCTCGCGCCTCTGAATAGGTGACTAGAGAGATGGCGTGTTTAAATGCTATATATTATTATTATTATTATCTCATAGCAAATAAGACAATTTTCCCCTAGGATTTTCCCTAGTATGGGAATTCATGAGCATGAAAATGAATTCAAAAGATAAAATCTTGAAAGAAAGCCATTATTCTTGTTTCGGATGACATGAAATTTTAACAGATCTGTCTGACCTGGGCCTTGTCTCAAAATTAAGTGCAAGTCCTGAAAATTGAGTTGCGTTAAATTTTCTGACTTGCATATAAACGCAACTTTTTATGCAATATCTAACAAAATATTTTCAACAATGAATGCGTGTCCATAGGATATATGCATTTCCATACTCAGAAGGTTGTGGAGTAGATATCACCTTTCATTAATTTATTATGTTGCCTTTTGATTTGATCAGAGTGAGCTTGAAGAGAGACTCCGCCATTTTGAGGCTGAGAATGCTCGTCTAGTGATCGTTGTCAAACAGCTTGAAGAGAGAAGTGAGGGTCTGAAAACAGATCTACAGGAATCTCAAAAGGTACTTCATCTTGTTGCTTTAACATTTATGGTTAATTATATATTTTTTTTCTTAAATTTTTCAAAAGTGTATTGCCCCATTTTCAAATTGAGAATCTGCTTTGTACAGTGTTACACATCATTTGTATATTATTTTTTTTTCAGAAAATGATAAAAAAAGAAGCATCCTTTGAAACTGCACATGTTAGTTGTATTATATAGATTTTCATAATTTAGAAAGGCTGGATGTGGTATGTTCCCAGCATGGTCCACTTGCTTTGTTTCTATGATAATATTACACCACATAAACTGTTATTATCCTAACCTTGCACACAATGCACACAATGGCATTTAGTTATCATTATGTTTTGTTATCTCTTTAGATGCGAAGTGGTCTTGAAGCTCTTGTGACAACACTGAAGACTAGTAACCTGCAAATAGAAGGCAAACTCAATGTACGTTATTAGGCAGTAATAACAGCTTTTATAATGTCATTATATCATATTCATTATGTAGATATTTGGAATTACATGACTTTATAGCCAGAATTAAAATGCCCTACATTTATTCTAGTATTATTCATTGAAGCTAAGGAATATCATATAATATTATTTTACAAATTTATATAGACTATTTGCTGATAACAATTTCTCTTAATATGTTCAGTTAAATACTGTTTGGCATGTAGAACATTCCTTACAAACTGGATGAATCAACTTTGTACAAATTGTGTGGGACCCTGTCTGCAAGTGGGAAGAAAGCCACCTATGGACATCTAGTGTTTTCTTTTTAACTTTGAATGTATATCTTTTATGTGAAAATTATAAAATGTAGAAAAGGAAGTGATGCATTCATCATTTAAGATTTTATGAATGTTTTATTCATATGCTGATGGCAGATATTTGTTTTACTTTACCTCAGTTTGAGTTAAACCCTTCATTTTATTTTATTGTTCAGGAGGAGTTTGCTGCAAGAAACATCTATGCTAAAGAAGCTGAAGAGCACAAAGACTTATGGGAAACAGAGGTCAAATCACGGTCACGCATTGGAATTAGGGTTAGAATTATTATGGCTATAAATGTTCAGTATCCAAGACAAAATAATGGCGGCATGATTTGATCATTTGATATCTTATTATATGCTGTGAACACTAAAAGTATATAAATATACGGAATGAGCAGCTCTTATTCTATCTTTGATTCAATCTAGCTCTTTACCTGCTTACAAAGCATATTCAATGAAGGTATTGTTCATTCTTTTTCATGAGCATTCTAAGGGATTGAAAAAGAGTTGTATATTTGGTCCACTTTATTTGACCTTCACCCTCATAGTAGCATGCATGCAAAGTATGTGTAAGTATACATATGACAAAAACATGATTAATTATGTCTAAAAGGCTTCTAATAATTGAGTGGGATATTAGGTAAAGTAGTCAGAAAGTAAATTGGGAAAAATCAGAAAAATAATCATTTTTCTTTATTTATATCTTTATATTCAGATATCCCAGCTAGAGAAAGAGAAAGCAAGAATGCAAGCTGATATTGAAGAGGTGAGAGGTTATATAATACTCCCAACAAAACCATTAAGTTTACATACAGATAATTAAACACCAATATTAAGAAGAATAAGATATTAAGAGACAAGTACTTAGAATATTTCTAAGCTTCAATGTAATCTCTAGTCGAATGCAGAGTGCATGTCTATCTATAAAGCCAAATTGCCATTTACCACTATGGTGCTTTGGCTATTTCTGATTTTTTTTTATAAGTATTCTCAGACTTATAATATACTACCAAGGTTCTGTTTTAGTTCAATAAAATTGTTTGGTACAGATCATATGCATATCAGATTATGCCTGTATGGGTGAATCATATGACACAAGACATTGTTCCCCCCCCCCCTCACTCTGTGGGTCATTTATTTTTTTTCGTTCATATTGTAATTTGATGATGCCACTCGGTTGGATGAATGTCTATATATCGATAGTTACCAACTACAGCATTCCACATGAAAACCCATTCAACATGATGTGACTAGTCTATAATTTAAAGAAAAACAATTCTGTTACTGCTCATCTTTATAGGAGAGGAGACAAATGCGGAAGGTAGCTGAGGTGAAGAAAACATTGGAAATCAAGAATGATGCAGAGATAGAGAAGTAAGTACTTTATTACAACATTGTAATTCTCCCTATCGCATATACATTGTAGCTCTCCGAATCTGAACGCCTGCAGCGCACTAGTTATTTTGGTCTAGATTCTTGGCACATGTACTTCCGGTAACATTCACGCGTTTTCAATTCTATAGGCTTTCTAAGGTAAACTTCGTCAGCGGCTTGTAGTGTCATATTTTTTCATTGATTTTTGTGAATGCAGAGATAGAGAAGTAAGTACTTTATTACAACATTGTAATTCTCCCTATCGCATATACAATGTAGCTCTCCGAATCTGAACGCCTGCAGCGCACTAGTTATTTTGGTCTAGATTCTTGGCACATGTACTTCCGGTAACATTCACGCGTTTTCAATTCTATAGGCTTTCTAAGGTAAACTTCGTCAGCGGCTTGTAGTGTCATATTTTTTCATCGATTTTTGTGAATAAAAGCATCATTTTATATATTTTTCTTTCATATCTGCATTTATTTGTTATATGGGTTTCTTTGGCGAAGCGGCCCAATGCTGGGCTTCCGACGCAAAATGAAGAAATTACGCTAAATACACATGGATTGAAATTTTGTATATAGTATACAGTGAAATCAAGATTGATCCCGGAAGTGAGCATGCCAAAGCCAAAGTGCGTGATATCGGGTGATATCGGCTATATGCGATAGGGAGAATTGAAACAGTATTTGGATCCATGAAACTCAAGACATTAATAAAAGTGATTCAGATTCATCTCCATACCTGCCGAAACTGTGCACAAGGATGATGAAACTTAGCTGCACCAAGTGCTATTATAACTATCCCTTTTCTTATGATGAGACATATCAAACTAGTTTTGGTTGTAATAATATCTATAATCCAATCAACCATTTTTCAGAATATGGTTAATCATGTGAACCAGTTTTGAGAGAGATGGCGCTTCAGATATGTAATTACTAGAAGGCTTCATGATACAATAAATTATTTGTTTTGGAAATGTGAGTGGTGCTGAAAAGGACCTACCCACTCTCAACTTTTTGATGAGCATGTCTTCATCATCTTCAGGAGAATCAGTCAATTTGGCATTGAGAGGCCTTTTTTGTAGGCTTCTAGGGGATCCAAATGCGAGCTAATACAAAAATGCCTATAGATAATTCAGTGTTTCATATCTGTGTAATTCTGTAGGAACCGTAGACTGGAGCAGGAATTAAATACAGCAAAGTCAAAGATGAAATTAATGAGGAGAAAGTTAAAGGTAAGAACATGTAAAATTCTAACTTGTAATTTTTGTATTCAGGGCATTTCTGTAAGCCATGAACTTTCCATTTACTGTGACTAAATGAAAGTTCTGCTAGAAAATACATTACAGTTATATTTGATGCCAAATAGTATTGAGTAACTTGTCAATTTAAAGGGAATACACTACAAAATATGCTTCCTAACACTTAGAATATTTAATTGATAACCCTTCATTTATAAGGATTTTTTATGATATTATCTGTACCACACCAAATATGAACACATCCGTGTATTAATGTAATCGTCATGAGAGTAAACTCTGGGGAGAACTTTTAGATGTATCATGATTCAATGTAATACTATTTTTACCCCTTGTCTGTGTAGGAATCAGAGGCCCCGGAGCTCCGGTTCAACACCTTGCAGTCTGAGTTTGAGAGAGAAAGAATCAATATGGATGGCACGATGGCAAATATTAGAAGACAGGTAAAAATAAAGAAAGCATATACATCATGATAATTATGTTTATTTTTTATTATATTCTGTATTATTTCCCCCTAATGCATCTACAATGCCACATGATTGCAAAAACAGTTAATGTCTTAATATCTCGCGTAGCACATATTATTGCATTTGCCCTCTGTATTAATGGAAAATGCAAGAGCCATCCAAATAAATGATAAAGACATGACATGCTAGAAGCTGATTGAATGTAGTCATGCACAATAATCATTACAATCAGTATGAACCAAGACATAAGAGATGCTGATACATCAGATCATTCTTCCAGAAAGAGAAAAATATTTATATTCATATTGCTGTTGTTTTTTCTCCAAACTCCTCTCCTGATTATTGTATTTTTTCAGTTGGAGGATGTTAACCAGCAGCTTGAGAGAGAGAATCTTCTTAGGATGGATCTAGAGAAAGATAACAGAAGACTGCAGCAAGGTAGGTCAAATCAATATGATTGAGCTCAAACCTTTATCACTGGACATTCAAATATGCATAGAGCACAGCTACTGTATGTTAGTAATTACTCCCTAGGAAATAGAATAACTAGGTGTTTTGAGCATCTTACAATGTACTTTCTACCAGTTACAATATTAGGCTAACGCTTCCTGAATGTGTGATGATATCTTGCTAAAAGATAATTGTTTAGAACAGCACAACAGAAGCATAATCTTATTCTTTCAATTGATCATTTTTTCATCATCAAATGATTTTTCTGATCAATGATTAAGTGTGAGACATTTGAGATACTCATTCATGTTATATGCCTAAATTATTGTTATTTATCTCTTTTATCACAGAAATCAATTCATCTAAGAGTACTTTGAAGGTAAGAAGTTTCCCCCTTTACTTGTTTTAACATCTACCTAAGGAATTTATTGCGAAGATAGATATGTGTGGATTTCCACAATATTATCCCAAAACACTTCCAGTATGGTATGTTATTGTACTTTAGCAAGTTTTGGCAAGATTATCTCAATTACAATTTCTGAATAATGAAAAAGTCAGAATTTATAATATATTTATCAACAAGTGAAATGAAGTAAAGTAATAATTGTAATAAATGTAATAAACATTGCTTTAGGATATTTTCCCGTTTTATATCAGAAATGATTGGAGAGAAATTATTAGCTTCATACATCTGTTGTAAATACAACTGAAGAAAATGGACTAACCCACTTGAAAGTATCCTAACTTTTTAAGAGAGGGATGTCCAATAACAACGTTTATATCATTGTTCAGATAACTTCTCTGTGAAAGTCATGAAAATATAAGCAAGATTTATGTTACTGGACATCCCTCCATTAAAATTATAATACTTTATAGGTGGCACTTACTGTTTATGTTTAATTTTTATGTCAGTGCTAATGTTAAAATTTATTGGTTTGATAGTCCCTGACCATACATATATGTAGGTAAGTTCATGGAGTTTGATGTATTGTCTTCCACAGAATAAAGAGAAGCTGGAGAGAGCAAAGAGGAAGTTACAGGATGAACTATCTCAAACCAGAGTAAGCCAGATTGTTTTCTTAGTTTAATTTGTATGATCCACCATGTACCTCATTCAAGCAAATAGTTCAGTGGGATGCTGTGACTAAATCTAAAGCAACAGTCATTATTTTTATTGACTAATCAGTAATACATATATTGACCATTGTTTCTAACAATTACAAAATATTTACAACTCCCGTCATCTTTCTCCCACATCCTGCTTCTCACATTTTCATAATTATCCTTCTCTTTTAGGTTATAACTTTTATCTTTAAACTATTACTGAACTGAGGACATGTCTTAACTTTGCTCTTCTTTAACCATGCCTTGATCATACTTTCTTTTTTTAAATAATCAAGTTCCTCCTTGCTGTGTATGTCTTTTTCTAAGTATATCATCCAAAATTTCCACCTTTCTTTCCATATATTGTCACTTACTGTAAGCGTTCTTTTCATGCTTTCTATCATAATCAATCTTGTCTATCCATATTTTGTTCAGCTTCTTCTCACCCATCATTCTCTTGGTAGTTTACCAAGGACTGGTTCATTGCAGGTGTGTTCACTCATTTCATTATTATAATATCCACATCTGTCATTGCATCATCATTTTTTCACTAAAATTGCATGTAACACATTCGTCTGAACGCTTTTTCCTTACATTTTCTAATACTTTTTCTTGAAAATACTTTCATTTTAAAGGTCTGGAATTGAGGAATATAATGATACAAAAAAAACTTCTTCATTTTAAGGCCCAAGTGGTTTTTCTATATCCTGCAATCTTGAAATGGGTTTTGATGCTTTGGATTTGGGAAAGAGAATCAGAGTACGACAAAATTGATAAGATTTCATTATTTACTTTATTTATGGCACTTCCTCATGTCTCCTTTTGCAGATGTCAATGCAACATAACTATGTGGAGAAAGGAGAGTTGGAGAGATACAAACAAGAGTTGGATGCCAAGGTACACATGTTTGTTATTCTTCAGGGACACAGCATTTGGCTATATACCTTTACATGTACTAAATAATTACCTTCATACTTTTTTTAAAAGCATATCATGTGAAATATGTGTTTAGTATCACATACCTCAAACACAGTTTTATATTTCTAAGAGATTCAATTACAGCATTTTAATACCTAAACTTTATGAAATCTGTTTCTTAGAGTCTGTTTTGCTCATTTTTCTTTTCTAAATTAACATATCACTGTTGCCTGTTTGTCAATTATTTTTGATGGAGTAGGTAGCATATTTGAAATGTAAATTCAAACATTTTAATATCATTCAATAATTGCCCCCCCCCCCCCAGACAAAAATGATAATAGGTATTACGGTAATTACAATTACAGTCAAACCTGTCTATAAAGACCACTCAAGGGAGACACAAAACATGGTCTTTAAGAACAGGTGGTCTCTAGAGACAGGTTCATTAACATGTAAATTGCTTACAAGGGAGACCAGAAAGGTGGTCTTTATGGACAGGTGGTCTTTATATACAGGTGGTCGCTAGAGCAGGTTTGACTGTATATTAATTTCATGCAATTTTCCAAGAAGTCATTAAAATAGTCGTCCTTTGAAACTGTTTGTCTATCCGTGACTCTCTCACCAGGCCCGGTCTGAGATCAATCAGAAATTGGAACAGGTCAACTCCTACCTTGAGCAGCAGGTTAGTAAACTTATGTTCTCAAACATTTCATGATAAAAACCTTGTTTAGGATTTGTATTACTGCTTTGTCAAATGATTCATCACAAGTGTTTATAATCAATGGTCTTTCTATGCGATATTAGGGTAAAGCCAAACACAGAGTGCTCTAGATGTCATAAACCTAGAGCAAGATGTTTATAGTTGTAAAATAAAGTTGAAAAAAAAACCTGTATGTTTTGTATTACTGCTTAGTCAAGCAATGCATACTTTGCGCACATGCTCCTTATACAATCTGTCTGCCCTGAGTACGGCTACAGCCCCCTGGTGTGTGAAGCCAAAATACTGATTGCTATAGATGTCCCCAGCATCAATATGGAATATGGAAATTGTGTATTAAACGTTACTGATTGTTTCAGAGTGCAGCTATAGATAGACTGCATGATCTAGATCAGGCAAACTGGGGAGAAGGGTACAGAGGAGGAT
Organism: Temnopleurus reevesii; assembly: GCA_036244855.1. NCBI lineage: Eukaryota > Metazoa > Echinodermata > Echinoidea > Temnopleuroida > Temnopleuridae > Temnopleurus > Temnopleurus reevesii. The sequence goes on from BQKZ01003143.1 coordinate 35,035, forward strand.
TGGAAAAAAAAACAACAACAGAATAATATGAAGTTCAATTTTGTTTGTTTCCAAGTACAGCCAGAGATCAATTTAAACAGTTCAAATAGTCTGGGAAGGAGGGTGCAAAGAAATATCAGAAGATGCCATGAATAATCTCAAGCTCATTTGTTTTTGTTTCAGAGTGCAGCCAGAGATCGACTGGAGCAGATTCGACAATCTGGGGAGGATGAAGCAAAGAGAGAACTAGAAGACACCATAACTAACCTCAAGGTAGGATATCAGGGATGATCATTGCTGAAGTTTACTCACAATAGTTTAATATGTGGTTTTTATTCCATATATTGTCATAACTTCTGAATGAGTGCATCTCTGGCTTGCCATTATTATATCTGATTGATAATTAAGTGTGATAGAACAAATGAATGAAAAGCTAGAGTTTCTCCATGAGTCATTTGAATCAGAGCATTGTTTCATTATGCATCACTTTGATTATTCATAGTCATTTTTGTTGATGACCTGAAAGACTCTATTTTTTAATCCCTTTATTTTGCCAACACAGACAGAAAACAGTCAGCTGAGGACCAGCGTTCATGAGGTACAGACCCAGAAGACAACATTGGAAACTGAAGTATCGAGATTGAAGGTCAGTTCATTTAACACAAATTATATTGGGACCAGTTACTTGTTTGTATAAACCTACCTCTATAATTATCATGCTCTCATTGGATGTAAGAAAAATTAGATGAATACCCTGTGAGGACTTGAACAAAATCAGATAATCCATTGAAAAGTCATATCATGACTCTCTGCAACATATCAGGAATGGGAAACGCCTCTTTCACTTTGCATACAAAAGTTTAAAAAGTGAATTGATATAAAAGTTAAAACAAGGATTCAACATCATTTTTTACAAAATGCCTGCAGAATTGATAAAGGCATGGTATACTGATTGAATGTTGAGTTGTCCGTCATGACGTCACAGATTCTGTCAAAGTTGCTGATTATACTGATCGCCATCAGCAGCAGGGATCTTGATGTCATTGACTTTTCAAGGGACTATCTGATCTTGTTCAAATTTCCATTTCACTCTCTCTTTAAAAAGAAATCCAAAGAAGACAACAAATTGTAACATCAGACTTGAAGATGATTCCACTCCATGTGTAGAAACATTAAAACCACAGTTGTGGATTTGGGTTTTTTTTGGTATTGATAACATAATGTAAGCAAATTTTGTTTGATATTTTTTTCACTTTGAAATTTGATGTTATTTGTCTTCATATGAATATTATGCATCAAATTACAGTTTCACTGTCCATATAGAGTTATAGTTCACATAAGGGAAAAATTTGTAATTTGCCCAAATAACTCTGAGCAGTAGTTTCTTAACAGCACTGATTTTTTTAAGCTATCATTGAAAATTCATGTTGATTATTCAGTGAAAAACTAGCAGGATTTATTTTCTTGGGTCTGATTTGATTAATTAGGAGATTCATCGTAGAGAGGTGGAGACTCGTGAGAGACTTGGAGCAGACTTGGATAGGACTCAGAACAGACTGGTGGATCTAACAGCAAGAATGACGTAAGAAGCAATCTCAATCTAGATAATACATTATGTTACAGCCTGGGTTCTGGCAAGAAAAAATTGCTTTTATTAAAAGCAAAAAAAAAATCAGATGAACAGATAAAAAAAAATTGAAGTAAATAAAATGAATAAGAAAGTTATGAATATTTCAATGATATAAACTGAAGGGTAATTTTTATTGGTAAATTTTCGTCACATGATATGTCACGAATGTCATACACTTCTGTGCAAGTTATTTAATATATTGTATAAAGCTATAAAAAGTTTCACTTATCTTTCTTCTTCTCATCTGGCCAGGATGGATAGACACAAATCAAAGCACACTAGAGCAAGCAGTCTGGATCTTACACCATCTAAAGCCTCTCCCAGTAAAGCAAGGTCGGCAAGCCCTGCTCCTAGTGGTGTTGATCCCATTACAGAGAAGGTAGGAACATATTCCACTCATTATTATATTGTATTTGAAGAAATAGGTTATATTTTGGTCATGATGAAAATCAGAAGTCTCTTTTATATCTCCATTCTTTTTAGTGACATCAAATATTTCAGAAACATATCGTTTATTGCCCCTGTGATTGCCATGACTGACAGCACAAAATTCTTCTATTTATATTTTCTGTTCTCTCATTGGAAAGCATTTTGCACATTTGCCAACCGAACATCTCTCTAAAAAAAAATCCTTCTCTTTCACCATGGATATCCTATTTTTAGGGAAAAGATCCTATTCTCACCTTCCATACACTTTTGAATACTATATCTCAATGAATTAAATATCCCATTTTGTTCTATATGTGTCCTATTGCCATTAAAAGGTTTCGTGAAATAAAAATCACTGGTTAATTAACAGGAATTCTTTAAATCAGTTTCATCCGACCCCCTCACTGGGATTTTCTTGCAATAACTTGTCTTTCATATTTTACAATAAACTGTGTGTAATGCTCATTGTTGTAGCTCAACTGCATGTAGTTCATTAATTGAAGTAAAATAAGAGAAAAAGGCAAATAACCAAAAAGGTTGAGCAACTTTATTGTCTTATGCTTTAGTCAACATGTACATTGTCTTCTTTGATAATTTCAGGTTCGATCAGAATTAGATAAGAGTATTGAGAGGCATTTACTTGCAGGTAAGAATATTATTCCATTAAAGCTAGATTTACAGAGATTCCAACCGTACCAGAATATGCATGTGGTAAAACTAAAATGTGAACAACAAACTAGCTGAACGAAATTGAGAGAAAACATGTTGACATCAAATTAATGCTCTTGACCATTCACTCGTGAAAAAAGTCTTAAATTCATATGAAAATACATCTCAAGCATATAATGGAATGGTTGCCTCTGGGCTTACATTTATTTACATTGATAATTCTATATCAACTTTGCCAAATGGACCTCATGTAAGTCAAATAATAAGTCAGTCTTCTATTCTATTCAAATGATTTTAGCTCTCAGATATTGAATTTTCCTTTAAGCTCTTTGTTCAGTCCCAACTGACTTGACTTTATTTCACCTATGAAGTAGCCATGTGTTGTCTTGGAGTATTGTGAAGTGTCCCTTTTTTGAAAATCAAATATATGCTTTATATGTATAAGCTCTGCTTGAAATTGGCCTGATGAGTAGAAAATTTGATCTTTTTTTCAGAGAATTGCCTTTTCTTTACAATATAGAATAACAAAATAAGAAAGCAAATTAAAAAAAAAGATGAACTGAAGCGCTTAATGTTAAGAAAAACCAACAATCATATCCAAATATGCATGTACTTTTAACAATATACAATATGTGCAATGACATCTACATTGGAGGCTATTAGTGTAGATTATCAAAGTACAATTCATATATTTTTTCAAATTTCTTTGTATCTTTCAGCTCCTACCGAGTTTGGTTCTTCTTACTATTCCAGGGACCCACTCAACAACTCACTAAGTGCAAGCTCCCTAGGCATGTCACAACATAACAACAATTACATGTCTGTCCTCAGGAAAAACTATTTTGTGTAGTAATGGTCAACATGTATGCAACAGTAATCCAGGGTGTGCTAGCCAGACATTGTGCACCTTATTGGTGAGAGGACAGAGCAGATAGGGAAAAAGTATCATGAAATTACTCTCTCTTCATGATTTTGCAAGGCATTTTTTAATATAATTTTACCTCAGCCAGAAGATGTTGAACTGCGAAAGAGCTAATCTTGTTGAATTGATTTTATTGGACTGCCATAAGAAAATTATTGATTGCAAATTGGCACAAATTGACAATGCAAATCAAAACAAGACAATCCTCAAGCAAAAAGTGAAAGGTTGTCCATAATTAAGTAAGGGTTTTCTCTTTCTAGCAGTGTTCCATTCCAGATGAGAAATAGAAAGGGACATCATGAATTTGTTGTTGTAGGTGAAAAATTGATTATTATCTCCATAATCTGACATTGTTTTAAATCAAGTGGAGTCACTCAGTTAATGTAAATTTTACTTGTAGTTTAATTGAACATTGCCAATGATTTTCTGCAACTAATCATCTCATTTGTATAAATGGAAGAATGTAAGTATTAAAAACAAAGGCTGCATTTTTATATACTCTGTTACCTTTAGAATGAATTTTAAGAGATTGATTAATTCAAATGTATGCTTGTAAGTACTATGTTACCTTGACTTGTAAATGGATTTCTCTCTTGAAACTTTCGACATTTAAGCATCAGTACCAACCAGTAACCATATTACTTGCTATTACACTTGATACACAGTATCAAAATCAATGGAGGGCAGTGTATATTGAGAGAATAAATACATGTACACCATTGTGTCTTGACAATAACAAGTACAATCCATAGAATCATCTGGCAAGTACATTTTCCCGTGTACAGTGGATCCTCGATATAAAGAGGTCGGATATAGCGAGATACCTGTTATAACAAGGTGATTTTATTGGTCCCAGCTCTTTATAGTTCTTTGTTTTTTAACCCTGATATAGTGAGAAACCAGATATAACAAGGTCATTTTCATGGTCCCAATGACCTTGTTATAAAGAGGTTTCACTGTACCACATAACATTTTCTTATCCATCAATGCTGTAAGTCGTTAAAGTCTGTGGATGAAATTGAACGAGGAGACAAGTGCGATGCATTGCTGGGTTATGAACTTAATTGCTTGTAAAGTAAAAGAGGGTAGAGTAAGCATGGAACATGGTTTGTGGTTGGCATGTTGTAAGCCATTTGTTTAGATTCATGTAGTACATGTACATTGTTTTAGATTTTTGTAATGCACATATTTATATCTAGCTAACAAACAGTATACTGTGAAAGGGAAAGAGTCAGATACATTTTATGAAATATACTTGTAATTTGAATGCATTTGAATCATTGTTGGACATTGGTGAACCATTTCAAGAAAGTCTTATGTACACATTCATACAACTTTTGAGAGATGAAATGTATTTATGCAGAGGATAAGGGTGAAATGTATTTATGCAAAAGAAAATTATTTCTAGCTTTATCTCAGATCATAAATGCAATTAATAAATATGCACCTTGATGTTATAAATTCACCTTGATTAATATCCTAATATATTGAGATAAATATCTGGCAAATTAAGTAACTTATGACAGTTCTTAATGTATTAGTTGGTAAAGAATGGTTTTTGTTTGTCTTGATATTTTTAATTGAATATAAGTTGCATGTTTATTATATTTGATGTCTACAAACCAAATATTTTACATGAGATTTCTACTTAAGAAATACTGAAAAATATAATTCTTTGAAAATGTGAGACTAAAATGGAATTGAGTACAAATTTATCACATTTACACTCTACACATTTTGCACTCTACTTACCAAAAAAATGTGTTTCAACAAGAATCACTAGAATCATATAAGACCATACAATGGATTGAACGTTGGAAAGCTATTATGCAGCCACACACTTGCCTCTCTAAGACAAAGTGCTTTGCGCAAATAACCCCCATGAGTGACTTCGCTAGGAAGTCAGTACTCTTTTTACTGGCCAGAAGTAGCAAAAGCCATGTGTTTTTAGAGTGCTGATAATTTTGGGGATGATGCATGTTTGTTTCAGTCGGTCATACTTTAAGTTTCCAGTATTATGAAGATCACAAACTATTATTGTGTGAAAAAAAAATGAAGATTATATTACAAAAAAAAAAAAAAAATTATAGCGGATAAAACCAATACAGCCCTGGGATTAAGTGAATGGAGCAGTTTTCTGATCTATATGAGTACAATATGTGATGTAGTCTAAGTAACTCTAAATGTATGAGGTGTATTTCTGAGTGGTTTTAAACAAACATTGTCGTTTTTGTTTGTGTCTTGCTTACCTAAAAGTTGTGAGTGTAATGTTATTTATGAAAATTTTTTAAAGGGGAACTTTCCCTGAAAACATATATGTGCTGTCAGTAAATAAAAATAAGATGAACAAACGATGAAAATACGAGCAAAACCTTCATTTCAAATTTATGAATCTGTTACAAAAAGACAGGAATCTCCATTATTATTCCTGCAATGCTTGCAGAATTGATGTTGCGATACTAAATTTAAACAACAAAACAAAAAAAAAACATTGTCCATTATCCTTGAAAAAGAGGAAAATGTGAAATTTTGTGTTTGAAGTGAATGGGGAGTTCTCCATGTTTTCAACACAGAATATGCTGAAGTTGCCAACTCAATGATGCCCATCTCGGGTCAGAATACAAACTTTGAAAATTCATAACTTTTGCACTGATTATCAAATTTTGTTCAAATTTCCACAGTTTGTTCTATCTTACTTTTCTTCATTCACTGATAGCACATCAGCATCTGGAGGAAGTTCTCCTTTAAAAACTTATAACTATTGATTGAAATATAGGTTTATTACATTGGTCTTGGTAGAACTTGGTGGAACACTTCTGTAGATGGTTTAGTTTTTAACAGATTCCATTGAAATGCACATTTCTTTTGACTTTAAATATTGGCTTTTAATGTGTAGAGTACTTGTGGCCTACATTATATTTTTAGAATAGGAATGTAGTGTAACAGGGTTTTATTGCGCTTTTGGAATGTGCCATACATCATACTTCATATCCGTTTTACATGTCATTGAAAAAAAAAGTGTTTTACCATATGCAGCAAAATTATTTTGATACTACTGGATTAAATTGTATTTTTTTATACAAAGCAGATGGTGCTGTGTGTCTTGCCAAATTCCAGAAGTAAAGAAATGAGATCCTGCTTTTAATTCACATCATGATTGGTCCTTTGCCATTCTTTTGATATAAGTACTATTTATGTTAACTTACCTTTCTAAAAGATTGGCAGCTATCTGAGCATTGGTTGTTATTATTTGAGCAGATAATTTTGAGCCAAATTGATAATTAGCAATGAATAAACATTTGGCCTCAAACAATGAATGTGTTAAGGCAAATTAAAAAAAAAAGTTCAAGCTTGAACAGTTGAAATCTAGTATAATGTGGGCTATGACATCATGGCACCATCAAGTATTACCTTGAAGAGCAGGAACATAATTATATCGATACAGAGTTTCCATTGTATTAATCAAGCTATTGTTTTATCCTAAACAGCTTACCCCTTTAATTCCCCCAATAACAGATACCAAAGACTAGGATTATTTTGTTATAATTTCTGATGTTGGATGTTATGACCCAAGATGAAGGATGTACATGTATGCCAATTTTCTCATAAATACTGAGACAAGATCAACTAGCTGTGAAGAAAATATGTCAAAAGTTTTACACATTTCTTTAAAACAAAAGTAAACTAACATTTTAAGCTATATAGCAAACTCTGTTCAATCCTTCAGGACCATAAAAATCAACTCCCTAATAAAAGGGGTTTGTGATATTTAAAACAAAAGTTACATGTACTTCAACTTGAGCAATTATTCGGCTGAGAGAAAATTTTGGCAGAGTGGACTGTATTTCAATTTTTTATATGCATCAATAGTACAAGTACTTATCTATTTAATTCACTGATATATTTGTTGTGGACATGTAATTGTTTCTTTATGTATAGTGTGTTCTTGATTCTGTGTGTGATTTGTGGCTATTTGATACATTAATATACAACAATAAATGTTTTCACATACTAAAATGAATTGATGGCTAATGCTCTCATCTCTTTATTTCATCTATTTGTGTCATAAAAGATCAATGATAACTCAAACTTCTCAAACAAACGAGAAAACATAAATGTAAAATATTTAAAGATCAATTTGTTCCAAATAATTTGTGTATGTTAAAGCTTCAACATGTGTTGTGCTGATAGAATGTTACAATTATTTGCAAATTACTGTTGAGTGATACAAACAAAAATCAAAATAATTGGTCTGTGTGCATCTTATCAAAAGCTTATACAGTGTGGAAATTAATGAACAAAATAATTCAGTAGTAATTTTACATCTGCAAATTGCTTTCCGTTTATTTCTTGTTTTTATACAAAATAAGTTGAAATACTACACTGAAATACACAGATAAGACACCTATCTGCTTTATTATATTGTTACGCTAAGGCAGTTCATCAAGTGAAATCATCAAATCATCGAATATTTCTTGTAAGAGTTGAAGTGTTGGAAATTACAAAAAAAATAACCACAAATACAAGCAAGCATAGTGATGGAAAAAAAAATCAATCCATAATTGCTGTGTACTAATTTCTTCTTCATAAAATAAGACTAAAAGGACTAATGGGGTGTTGCTCAAAAGTTGCAATTGATCGAAAGTTGCAGTTGATCGGAACGCGCCAATCAAAATCAATGTTTCATGCGCATCTTGTTAAATGCGCATATCATGTTACAATTTGCAAAGTTGCAGTTGATTTAGAATAACACCCCCTAAAAGTAATGGAAATCCTTCTGTATCTCTACAGGTTTTTCAGTAGATACAGAAGAGCAGAGGAATAATCAAAACAATGCCAAAAGATCCATGTCTGAAAAAACACATAGTACATTACGTTGTGTCTGGTTACATGTCATTCTGCCAAAAGCCTTCCAAATGAAATAACAAAGATTCTAATCTCCTAAACATAATTCAAAGAAATTACAAAAAAATTATCTTTCTACTCAAATTGCCTTAATTTTCAATTTTATTCTTTATTTTTGCTTTGGCAGAGAAAGATAAACATGGATATAAGGAAGTGAAATTCATGCTCCATCAGTGAACCATGAATGTAAACACTTGCCTGGGAGCACGATATTATTAACTATCCACACGTACCTTGACAAAAAATGAGACCTTTTTGACCAAAAAATAAAAAGCACTTGAAACTGAACAGAATACAGAAAAATATTGTGGTAAATGTGGTTGACATATACAAAGATATCCTGCCTTTAATTACAATGTACAAGGTGATTTTAAATCTAATTTCAACCACCAGATTCCTATTCACCCTGCCAGGTGTTCTTGGCAAGATGCCCATACTTATTTTCCAGTGTTATTGTACTCTAAAATCAATTCCATAGATAAAATCCTGGGATAGATTTGTTGATGCTGGAGCTTTTACTCGTTTCCCTTTAGTTAAAAACGATTTTGAGACATCGTGCATTGTGCAAGTGTCATGGCGCAGTGGTTCTAATTCTCACCTCTCAACTTGAGGGCCAGCAGTTCAAATCCTACCCATGACATTAATTTCCATTTATTGGATACCTGATAAAAAATGAAAAGTTTTGTTACTACTGTAGGCTGAATTTGTGGAAAATTCCCAGGGAGCTAGGGTAACACATTCTAAGTGCGGTTGTTAAATATTATTGTTATATATCCTTTCACCGGGGTAATGATATTGTTAAAAGCACTTTATAAGAAATGATGTTAATATTATTACAGTACACCATCCAATATTTGATACCTTATTCAGTTTACTTGATTCATTTAATTAGTATTTTTGTTTTATAAAGGATAACCCAGTGATTATACAGTCCAACCTCGTTATAAAGAGCACTGATATAACGAGATCTCGTAATAACAAGGTAGTTTTCCTTGTCCCATCTCTTTGTATTTTATTGTATTTTGGCCCTGATATAACAAGGTTTCGATATAAAGAGATAATTTCTCTGGTCCCAAGGACCTCGTTATAACGAGGTTTGACTGTATATACTTAAATACTGTTATATTTGAAGCCCTGTAACATGAAAACCAATAAGTCCACACAAATTCCATCTAATTAGATAAGTTATAACATTAACAAAATATTAACAGAAGAAAAGAGTCCAGATAATAATGAATTAAAAATGCCAACATGAAGAGAGCTGAACTACTTTCCCAAGTGCTCCTGATAGGAGATCCCTTGCTTTTTATCACATTTTCACAGACCTCTTTATGTCCTACATTTAGCTTGGTTTCTCTTTTATTCATGTCTTACATTCAGGACTTAAATCATTGTTGTCATATGTTCAAAACATATTCCTGTTATAACCACACAAAGCTTTCCTAAGCCTAAAGGTGACTTCCTGCTCCAGGAAGTTGAGTTCTCTGCAATGGTTTCTTATACAGGTCAAACAAGACATTGATGAGTCAACTCACATTTGAAAAGGATTCCAGGTGGAAGAATCTTCCAGAAATACTTCCGGTTCAAAGCCCCTCTGTCAAAAATGGCTCTTATATCATCAAAAATATAGAAATCAAACACAAGCGATCAACAAATGGACAATAAGAAACAAGTTCTTGAGCACCATCATCAGCAGGCATAGCACAAGGAGTCAAATGTTTAATGTTCCTTTTGCTTCATAACCAGTTAAAGCCATTGATGGCTGAGAAACTCACATCTGTATTTGTCCAGATTTTGTCAATTTCATTCCACTTTATCATCTCCATCCTTCTCTTCATTGAGGTCTCCACCTCCGGCTCCTCCATCTTCTATTTCATCTTCATCCTTCTCTTCATCAGGGTCTCCACCTTCAACTCCTCCATCTTCCTGTCCGTCCATCTTCATCTTTTTCCTTCCACCTTTGACCTTTGGCCTTGTGAGGAGATACACACATGCCTTCAGTCCTCCATGGTTGATGAATATGGCATTCTTCTTCCGCCATATGTGATTGCATCTTTGCAATGTCTGATGGGAGAAATAAAGAGAGTGGGAAAGATGAAAATGAGAGAGCAAGGAGATGGCAGTGAAAGGAAAAAGAAAGGAGATGGGGTGAATTAGAATGGGAAATGCAAATTGAATAGGGAAAGAGAATGGCAGAAAAATGATTGAGAAAAAGATCGAGACTAAATAAAAAGTAGGAAAAAAAAGGATTCAAATTTTCCATTGTCATGGTCTTTTTTTTCAAATTTACATCACAAGTTTAAACAGAAAAGGAGCTAAGCAACATATCAAAATCATTTGGGAAAGCAAGTAACTATTGACAAAAATAAAATATCTTTCTTTTCATTTTCTTTCTTTTAAAAATAAAATTGCAGATATAAAGGAAAAACAGCTAATACTCGAACAAGAGCTCAAATACACACTTTTTTAAATTATTTATATTATTAAGGTCTGGATAGTTGAAATAAAATGATGAGACATTACATTTCTTTCATATCATTGTAATTTTTAAGAACTGACCTGCACCATACATTTCTTGTCTTGGGTTAATAGCACAGCACGACCAGTCCCTGGACGACAAACTCTAGCCATCTCTTCCAAACATTTGGAATAAAGAGACCAATTATTACTTCTGCTTCCAAGCCTATTGGACAAAGAGGGAACAAGGCAAAAAAATACTGTATGTACAAAAGAATACTGTATGTATGTAGAAAATGAATGCTATAATTCAAAAGCTAAAAAACCTAGGCCCCATCTCATAAACAGTTTTATAGCAATTGATATGAGCAATTTGCAAAACATCTTTACTTTTTAATCAAATAAAATATTCCAATACATATTTCAATTAAAAAAATCAAATTGTACAGACAGGTTCTTTCCTAACAAAAGTACAACAAATCACTCATTGCACCTTAAAATGATAGCATCTGAATAAAATACAGGACATTTAAATCTGTCTACAATTATCTGGTCGAAAGGAGGAAGAGTGACCCTAAAAGTAACTATTAAGATGTCATGAATCTATCAAATCATTCGATCAAAGGTGATAGTGAAATCTGAATTTTTGTTCAGTCACTTCCGCAATAGGTTACAAAGCCATTAAACTGATAGCCATACGAATCATGTGTGTGCACAGAGTTTTCAGTTCTTTTGTACCATGCATTTATGATCATATATCCTGTTTGGCATATCATTTACAGCTAAGTGCATCTACCGATAATGCTGAGGTCATGATTCTATTACTCTTTATTTCCTTCCTTTCTTTCACTTCAATGCTTTATTCTACTGCAATAGACCCTGCACATATATTAGACTCTCTGACCCTGCAAGTAATATATCTTCATTTTTTATACATTCTGTTTGGCATTTTTGGGGGTCAATTTAGACCAGCTATCTTTCCTGAAATTTAATCTTGTGTTTAACATTCTTTTAATTTATTCAAGTGATTTCAGTTGGTTCCATTTCTGTAACAGTTTGATAAAATGAGACTAAAACATAAACTCACCTTTTCCCAAATGGCTGGTAATATGTGCATGCATGTGAGGAAATAAAAAGCGAGCAAAGCAAATAAATACAAAATTCAAACCAGAAAATTGAGAAAATAAACATATATCTTAAGATGGTTTAATTGTCCTTATATTGAAGCTGAAATGTTTATTATGAAGTACACAGTATGAAAGATGAAAAGAAGACTACAAAGAGGACTATCTGGCCTGGGGCATGGAGGGGACAATTTGGCTCCCTCTCAATATTTTGCTCGGCCAGGGTACTGCAATTTCTATCATGCTCCACACGATTGTGACTTTTTCTTTCAAAGTCTTGCACAACTTTTTGATACAATATTGCGAACAACCGGGTTAATTGTCCCTGGTTATGTAAGATTGATTGCAAAGCCAAAGAGGGTGATTTCATGTGTACAAAATAAATGCAAATTGCAGTTTACAAGAAATATTAATAAATCTGTGACCATTTTTGCTCTGAATGGGTGAATGAAATATTTGTCTTTAAGCTACAATGTTATCTAGAATTTTAGTAAAAACACAATGAAAATACAACAATATAAAGATAAATACATAAGACATTTTAAAAAAAGAGATAAATGGAATTGAATTTGATTGCATATTATTTTCATGATAATTCGTAAAGGGCATTGCTAAAAAGTGATTTATTCATATCTTGCTTTATTTAAGCATGTTTTTGACAAAATGACCATCAGATGCAGTTTATATCAAGGGCTATATATGCACAAGCCAATTTTCAGCACAATCGCCCAATCAACGACAATGATTGGGGGGTACACTGCATGAATTTTCACAAAAAATAGATAGGGCCAAGTCAATCCTTTATAAATAATGAAAAAAATAATGACAATAATCATTCCCACAGTTTATTCTTGGTGCACTATCTTGCAGAAATACTGAGCAGAGTGCTAATTCATATTCATGATTGTTAACAAAATATAAATTATTCAAAAAGATTTGCGGTTGCACCATGCAACCTCTTGTTTTTCTTCAAAATATAAATTACTTTACTATCCTGCTTTCTTTACACCAAACCTGAATAAATGTATAAATAACCTACTTATCGATATTCTAAATAAAATGCAACAAACTCTAATTTTATATTTTTAATCAATCATAAAACATTTACGTACACCTGAATAAACATGGTCCTCTTTAAAACAAACAGAGGTATTCAAATCAAAACAGGTTGAATTTCATTACACAAAAGAATTCAAAGAATAAATGATATAGATGTGAGAATATATATATTTCCTGTTACAGGTAAGATAATATTGTTGAATTGCTGATAGCACACAGGAAACAATCCTTGAGAAAAATCAATAACACCAAGGCCAATCTAAGCGTATGGCTGTGATTTGTTTACATTCTTTTCTTAATACTTACATTTGTAAATACATGTACATGCATGTTTCACCTAACCTATTAAAATATTGTTACTTCGTACACTTCAGGCATTACTAAGCGACGCTAAATGTATGTTAACAATATGAATTAGACAAAACAACTAGACACGGTGCATTCTTTGCTATTATGTCTTAATCTTATGTGTCATTTGAGAAAGCATAACTATCATTTTGGCATAAACATATAAACGGAAGCTGCTATTTCTGATTAACATTTACCATCAGAATCAATAACTACTGAAGACAAAGTGCATTCTAATATCAAAACAGTAAAACATGGTTATCAAAATAAACTGTTTTCAATTGGTAATGCAATGTATGCAGTAAATTAACCTCTAATATTGCATGGAACTGGCAAAAGATTGGCAAGAAATTCCATGATATCTACCAAAGTTTTGTTAATTTACCTCATCATCTTTCACTCATGACAAAAACAAAAATTTCAAGGAGAGGAAGAAAATGTGAATTTGCGGAATCTTTTTCCAAATAGAATTTGCAGATAAATAGGGAAAAAGAAGGATAAAAAAATGAAAAGGTCAACCTACATGTATTTCAAGGTTGCATTGTTGTTTTATTCAAGCAAACAATGTTTGCAAAGGGGTGAAGAGGAAGGATCAAATACAGGGTGTATTTTATAAGAATAACAGTGTATCAAGGTGGAATGGCATCTTATTGTCTATGAATTGGTAGGTTGTACAGTGTATTGAGAAAGGTACATGTACATGAACTGAATATTACATGACTACTGTGAGGATACATTATAAACCATTGATTAACTGGGTATACAACATCCATATGAAAAAACAGGTCTAGAATGCTAGTTCTTATACATTAACAATAAAGATGCTTCTTAGAATTAGATGTTTTGAGTTGCTTTGAATGAACAAAAGACCAAATAGCATAAAAAGGTAATTGATTGCCCTTTCTAGAAATGAATAAAAATGGTAAAAGATATAGCTTAAGACTCACCAGGTCTGTAACAAACACATCCACTGATGAGGATCTCAGGGGCAGCTTGGTGACATCCCACTTAATAACATCACTTCCAAAGTCAGGCCTAAAACAAAAATATAGACGAGTATTATTTCACATGAATACTCAATGTGGTTAAATCTTAGGTGAAGAATGTGGTACTACAACAGCTTTGGGATGGCAGATCATTAATCAACAATATCTTCTCATCCAGTGCTTTGTGGATGAAACTGTTTGGCACCAAGGTTCGGGGAAAAACGTTCTTGGTAATGCATCACTATTTGCTAAGCATTTTAGCAAGTTTTCGCACACAGAACTATACAGTAAAGTGATGAAACTGTTTCCTCACTGGTTAAAATTGCTAATTAATCAAATGTGAGAAGTAAAATTATTCCCTGAGGTAAACTTTTTTTAAATCTATTATCAATATCATACTTCACAACTTTCAAGAAATATATGTATACATGATTACCGTATTCAGATTTTCTGTTACATGTTGATCACACCTACCTGTAAAGTGTTTTCTCCCAATGGTTCACAATGACAAAAGATCTTAATCTAGTCATACGTAATCTTTTAAGATAAAAATAAAAGTGTGTAGAATGGAATATCTATAATGAGTTCTTACCTCTCTATATGCTTTGCTTTCCTCTTCTGTGCTAATGAATCTATGTTGGCTTTTGTTCTCTCTATCGCTACATCATTATGATCACCTGATACTATGTGACAACATTTGAAATCACCCAATGCCTGCAGAAGAAGATCAAATAGAGTGTTTATTCATAATTAATTGACTCCCTAATTTTGCATTCCCAATAAGATTCTAAACAAATACCAACCAGTATAAAGAAAGTTATATGTATGTATTCTTCCAGCACTTAACATTCATATCAGGCCGCCTTTTTCAAAGAACCAATAAGATTTTCATTCATTTCCAACTAACTTAAGCCCCAGTCACATAGGGCCCCTGGAAGCAACACGATTCCACAAGACTCTTTGTTAGGAGGCAGTTAACTGTGAATTAACAAAAAATTGAGTTGAATCGTGTTGCTTCTGGGGCTCTATGTGACCGGGGCCTTAAAAAAAAACTGTACCTTGATTTCATGAATATGAATTGAATCTGTATCAACAAATTTGAAATGATCGATATTTTACAGTATTGCCAGTTATTATCCTATAGATAAATTGATCATACAAATGATTACAATACAGCAATTTAAAGTCAGTTTAGGGAACTCAAATTTGATCAGTTTAGATATCTTTACCCAAACAAGGTCAAAGTCAAAGTTATTGCATCATCATTGTATCTGACTTCTGTATTTTTTTGTACTGAAGAGTGTGAGTTAGCTTACCTCCAGTGGTATACCACCTACACCACACATAGGATCAATGATAACTTCACCTGGCTCGGGCTGTGCCATTCTGGAAGCAATACAAATTGGACAAAAAAAGGAGAAATAATTGGAGAGAAATCTGAGTTTTTGAACCAGAGCAAATACATGTACATGTACATGTACAGCCTTTGGGTTCGCACTACTTGGGGTCAAACAAGAATTTCAATGATCATGTTTGAAACTCCTTCTCTGGATCACCTTAAATACTCCAAATTTCAATGATAGTCAGGAAAATTGCATGAGTAGGTTGATACTTATTGTTCATGACTCATTAAATAAAAGGCAGTGCAACTAAAACAAAAACATATTGGGTTGAAAAGTTGTTATAGGTTGTTTTTTCAGGCAATCACAATTCTTGATCTTTGGCTTGGAGTATGAAAATAAATACAAAGCCAATATTTTAGTGAAAATAAATTTAAAAAAATTTAAAAAAAAAAAAAATTTAAATTAAAAAATTTAAAAGAAAAATAAAAAAAAAAAAAAAAAACATAAAAAAGAAAAAATTTTAATTTAAAAATTAAATAAAAAATTAAAAAAATAAAGAAAAAATTAAAAAAAAATAATGTGTAGTTCTATAAGAAAAAGTTGAAAAAAAAAAAATATATAAAAAAGCAAAAATAAAAAAAAAAAAAAAAAAAAAAAAAAAAAAAAAAAAAAAAAAAATTCCAAAATAAAAAAAAAAAAAAATATTAGAAAATATATGGGGCAAAATTAACAAAAATAAAGCCACCATGGAAACTTCAACTTAAGGTATTCAAGCCATTTGTGCTTTCTAAAAATGCCCTGTAATATTGAATTTCACATACCTAAGCATACAGTATGCGATGGTTGACTTGAGAGTTGTAATACCAAAGTGTGTAATGTTCCTTCTATGTAAAGATTCCTCAGTCAGACTGATAGCAACCATAGTGGACTCCTCCAGAATGTTGACTAACACTTCAATATCAAAGTCTTTCATCTTGACTGGCCAGCCATACGTCTCATTAATAAGACTACCTACAGCAGGGGCCACATCCCTAGAGTTAAACTTGTGTTTGTCTCCTGTACGTGTGCATGTCACTCGGAATGTTGGACGCTGTGCAACGGCTGGGGTCTTGTCTGATGGAGGCAGAGTAGTATCACTATCATCCTTGAGGTCATTCTCTTTAGAATCCTTCTCTTCTGATACCGAGTTTGATGAAGGCAATGCTCCAGGAAGTGGATCAAGGCAGTGTACTGAATCCCTAAAATGCCTCCAAGTGTCCAATGCTAGCTTCCAGTTGCTTTCTAAGATTCCCTTGCAGAGGTCAGCAATCACTTTTTCCTGGAAGAAAGAAATTCAGGATCTTTTCATTTGAAAGGAACATTTTGGCTCCATCTAAACCAGAACAATTTCCTCTTGGTGTTTTCAATTCTAGGTAATGATGTTCATATTCATGAACTTCTCTAGAAATGTGAAAAATAAGCTGAGATTTTAAACAAGCTAATATTATATAATACCAAGTGCTACTACTCCAACCTTGCTGTACTATAATGAAGTAGTATTTTTAAGGACTACTGCAAAATGCAAAAGCAATTATGTAGGTCACCATGTTTATTCTTTTTTTTAGTAAGACCTTGGGAGAAAGACTTTCAATTATGGTAGTTTGCTGCCTAAATCAGTACTTGCCAAGTACATTGGAGTATGTAAGAGCAATTTTGAAGAATAGAATTAAAAAAGATTTTACACCAAAACACATGGAATTGAAATCTATATATTCAACTTTTAATGTTTAATGATTGATTATGCTTCTGTCGCCCATGGCTAGATTCTGAACTGTTCTGACACTCACCTTGTCCTGCTGTAGATCAACATCTTTGATATGATTGACAAGAACTGACAAATTATCCACTGATCTGAGCTTGGCTGCCTTCAAACACAAAATTAGCAGATGAGTAAATGTAAGATCATCAGTATAAAGTAAAAAAAAAAAACACCATATATTCAAACAGCTGTAAAGGCAGAAATGCCTTCTTAAAGGGTATCTGAGGCTAAACAGAAATTATTTGGTTGTGGGTAATAATATGCATAAAACCATCTCTCCTAAATAATCCACAATGTTAAAATCTCTTTTAGTTTTTAGAATTGAACTTTTAAAATAAATATTTTATGTTAGATCTAAAGGGAATAGCTCACATAGTTTTCTGACAGACATCACACAAACAATCCACACACATTAAAAAGGCCCATGTTGAGCTAAACAAGAAGCTCCGCATATTGTGCATGAACCAAAACATGTATTTGATTTGAATTTTGGATTCCCTCACTGGTTTATAATGACAGATAAAATTGTATGCACTTTCATGATACACAAATACATTTTTTTTTACCTCAGTTAAGATACCTTTTAAGACAGAAATTGTCATGTACNATCTGGAGGAAGTTCTCCTTTAAAAACTTAAAACTATTGATTGAAATATAGGTTTATTACATTGGTCTTGGTAGAACTTGGTGGAACACTTCTGTAGATGGTTTAGTTTTTAACAGATTCCATTGAAATGCACATTTCTTTTGACTTAAAATATTGGCTTTTAATGTGTAGAGTACTTGTGGCCTACATTATATTTTTAGAATAGGAATGTAGTGTAACAGGGTTTTATTGCGCTTTTGGAATGTGCCATACATCATACTTCATATCCGTTTTACATATTATTGAAAAAAAAAATGTGTTTTACCAAATGCAGCAACATTATTTTGATACTACTGGATTAAATTGTATTTTTTTTATACAAACCAGATGGTGCTGTGTGTCTTGCCAAATTCCAGAAGTAAAGAAATGAGATCCTGCTTTTAATTCACATCATGATTGGTCCTTTGCCATTCTTTTGATATAAGTACTATTTATGTTAACTTACCTTTCTAAAAGATTGGCAGCTATCTGAGCATTGGTTGTTATTATTTGAGCAGATAATTTTGAGCCAAATTGATAATTAGCAATGAATAAACATTTGGCCTCAAACAATGAATGTGTTAAGGCAAATTAAAAAAAAAAGTTCAAGCTTGAACAGTTGAAATCTAGTATAATGTTGGCCATAACATCTTGGCACCATCAAGTATTACCTTGAAGAGCAGGAACATAATTATATCGATACAGAGTTTCCATTGTATTAATCAAGCTATTGTTTTATCCTAAACAGCTTACCCCTTTAATTCCCCCAATAACAGATACCAAAGACTAGGATTATTTTGTTATAATTTCTGATGTTGGATGTTATGACCCAAGATGAAGGATGTACATGTATGCCAATTTTCTCATAAATACTGAGACAAGATCAACTAGCTGTGAAGAAAATATGTCAAAAGTTTTACACATTTCTTTAAAACAAAAGTAAACTAACATTTTAAGCTATAAAGCAAACTCTGTTCAATCCTTCAGGACCATAAAAATCAACTCCCTAATAAAAGGGGTTTGTGATATTTAAAACAAAAGTTACATGTACTTCAACTTGAGCAATTATTCGGCTGAGAGAAAATTTTGGCAGAGTGGACTGTATTTCAAATTTTTATATGCATCAATAGTACAAGTACTTATCTATTTAATTCACTGATATATTTGTTGTGGAAATGTAATTGTTTCTTTATGTATAGTGTGTTCTTGATTCTGTGTGTGATTTGTGGCTATTTGATACATTAATATACAACAATAAATGTTTTAACATACTAAAATGAATTGATGGCTAATGCTCTCATCTCTTTATTTCATCTATTTGTGTCATAAAAGATCAATGATAACTCAAACTTCTCAAACAAACGAGAAAACATAAATGTAAAATATTTAAAGATCAATTTGTTCCAAATAATTTGTGTATGTTAAAGCTTCAACATGTGTTGTGCTGATAGAATGTTACAATTATTTGCAAATTACTGTTGAGTGATACAAACAAAAATCAAAATAATTGGTCTGTGTGCATCTTATCAAAAGCTTATACAGTGTGGAAATTAATGAACAAAATAATTCAGTAGTAATTTTACATCTGCAAATTGCTTTCCGTTTATTTCTTGTTTTTATACAAAATAAGTTGAAATACTACACTGAAATACACAGATAAGACACCTATCTGCTTTATTATATTGTTACGCTAAGGCAGTTCATCAAGTGAAATCATCAAATCATCGAATATTTCTTGTAAGAGTTGAAGTGTTGGAAATTACAAAAAAAATAACCACAAATACAAGCAAGCATAGTGATGGAAAAAAAAATCAATCCATAATTGCTGTGTACTAATTTCTTCTTCATAAAATAAGACTAAAAGGACTAATGGGGTGTTGCTCAAAAGTTGCAATTGATCGAAAGTTGCAGTTGATCGGAACGCGCCAATCAAAATCAATGTTTCATGCGCATCTTGTTAAATGCGCATATCATGTTACAATTTGCAAAGTTGCAGTTGATTTAGAATAACACCCCCTAAAAGTAATGGAAATCCTTCTGTATCTCTACAGGTTTTTCAGTAGATACAGAAGAGCAGAGGAATAATCAAAACAATGCCAAAAGATCCATGTCTGAAAAAACACATAGTACATTACGTTGTGTCTGGTTACATGTCATTCTGCCAAAAGCCTTCCAAATGAAATAACAAAGATTCTAATCTCCTAAACATAATTCAAAGAAATTACAAAAAAACTATCTTTCTACTCAAATTGCCTTAATTTTCAATTTTATTCTTTATTTTTGCTTTGGCAGAGAAAGATAAACATGGATATAAGGAAGTGAAATTCATGCTCCATCAGTGAACCATGAATGTAAACACTTGCCTGGGAGCACGATATTATTAACTATCCACACGTACCTTGACAAAAAATGAGACCTTTTTGACCAAAAAATAAAAAGCACTTGAAACTGAACAGAATACAGAAAAATATTGTGGTAAATGTGGTTGACATATACAAAGATATCCTGCCTTTAATTACAATGTACAAGGTGATTTTAAATCTAATTTCAACCACCAGATTCCTATTCACCCTGCCAGGTGTTCTTGGCAAGATGCCCATACTTATTTTCCAGTGTTATTGTACTCTAAAATCAATTCCATAGATAAAATCCTGGGATAGATTTGTTGATGCTGGAGCTTTTACTCGTTTCCCTTTAGTTAAAAACGATTTTGAGACATCGTGCATTGTGCAAGTGTCATGGCGCAGTGGTTCTAATTCTCACCTCTAAACTTGAGGGCCAGCAGTTCAAATCCTACCCATGACATTAATTTCCATTTATTGGATACCTGATAAAAAATGAAAAGTTTTGTTACTACTGTAGGCTGAATTTGTGGAAAATTCCCAGGGAGCTAGGGTAACACATTCTAAGTGCGGTTGTTAAATATTATTGTTATATATACTTTCACCGGGGTAATGATATTGTTAAAAGCACTTTATAAGAAATGATGTTAATATTATTACAGTACACCATCCAATATTTGATACCTTATTCAATTTACTTGATTCATTTAATTAGTATTATTATTATTATTATTTTTATAAAGGATAACCCAGTGATTATACAGTCCAACCTCGTTATAAAAAGCACTGATATAACGACATCTCGTTATAACAAGGTAGTTTTCCTTGTCCCATCTCTTTGTATTTTAATGTATTTTG
This sequence comes from Temnopleurus reevesii, assembly GCA_036244855.1. Taxonomy (NCBI): domain Eukaryota; kingdom Metazoa; phylum Echinodermata; class Echinoidea; order Temnopleuroida; family Temnopleuridae; genus Temnopleurus; species Temnopleurus reevesii. The sequence goes on from BQKZ01003143.1 coordinate 56,509, forward strand.
GCCCTGATATAACAAGGTTTCGATATAAAGAGATAATTTCTCTGGTCCCAAGGACCTCGTTATAACGAGGTTTGACTGTATATACTTAAATACTGTTATATTTGAAGCCCTGTAACATGAAAACCAATAAGTCCACACAAATTCCATCTAATTAGATAAGTTATAACATTAACAAAATATTAACAGAAGAAAAGAGTCCAGATAATAATGAATTAAAAATGCCAAAATGAAGAGAGCTGAACTACTTTCCCAAGTGCTCCTGATAGGAGATCCCTTGCTTTTTATCACATTTTCACAGACCTCTTTATGTCCTACATTTAGCTTGGTTTCTCTTTTATTCATGTCTTACATTCAGGACTTAAATCATTGTTGTCATATGTTCAAAACATATTCCTGTTATAACCACACAAAGCTTTCCTAAGCCTAAAGGTGACTTCCTGCTCCAGGAAGTTGAGTTCTCTGCAATGGTTTCTTATACAGGTCAAACAAGACATTGATGAGTCAACTCACATTTGAAAAGGATTCCAGGTGGAAGAATCTTCCAGAAATACTTCCGGTTCAAAGCCCCTCTGTCAAAAATGGCTCTTATATCATCAAAAATATAGAAATCAAACACAAGCGATCAACAAATGGACAATAAGAAACAAGTTCTTGAGCACCATCATCAGCAGGCATAGCACAAGGAGTCAAATGTTTAATGTTCCTTTTGCTTCATAACCAGTTAAAGCCATTGATGGCTGAGAAACTCACATCTGTATTTGTCCAGATTTTGTCAATTTCATTCCACTTCTATATCATTTCCATCCTTCTCTTCATTGAGGTTTCCACCTCCGGCTCCTCCATCTTTTATGTCATCTTCATCCTTCTCTTCATCAAGGTTTCCACCTTCAACTTCTCCATCTTCCTGTCCGTCCATCTTCATCTTTTTCCTTCCACCTTTGACCTTTGGCCTTGTGAGGAGATAAACACATGCCTTCAGTCCTCCATGGTTGATGAATATGGCATTCTTCTTCCGCCATATGTGATTGCATCTTTGCAATGTCTGATGGGAGAAATAAAGAGAGTAGGAAAGATGAAAATGAGAGAGCAAGGAGATGGCAGTGAAAGGAAAAAGAAAGGAGATGGGGTGAATTAGAATGGGAAATGCAAATTGAATAGGGAAAGAGAATGGCAGAAAAATGATTGAGAAAAAGATCGAGACTAAATAAAAAGTAGGAAAAAAAAGGATTCAAATTTTCCATTGTCATGGTCTTTTTTTTCAAATTTACATCACAAGTTTAAACAGAAAAGGAGCTAAGCAAAATATCAAAATCATTTGGGAAAGCAAGTAACTATTGACAAAAATAAAATATCTTTCTTTTCATTTTCTTTCTTTTAAAAATAAAATTGCAGATATAAAGGAAAAACAGCTAATACTCGAACAAGAGCTCAAATACACACTTTTTTAAATTATTTATATTATTAAGGTCTGGATAGTTGAAATAAAATGATGAGACATTACATTTCTTTCATATCATTGTAATTTTTAAGAACTGACCTGCACCATACATTTCTTGTCTTGGGTTAATAGCACAGCACGACCAGTCCCTGGACGACAAACTCTAGCCATCTCTTCCAAACATTTGGAATAAAGAGACCAATTATTACTTCTGCTTCCAAGCCTATTGGACAAAGAGGGAACAAGGCAAAAAAATACTGTATGTACAAAAGAATACTGTATGTATGTAGAAAATGAATGCTATAATTCAAAAGCTAAAAAACCTAGGCCCCATCTCATAAACAGTTTTATAGCAATTGATTTGAGCAATTTGCAAATGATCTTTACTTTTTAATCGAATAAAATATTCCAATACATATATTTCAATGAAAAAAATCAAATTGTACAGACAGGTTCTTTCCTAACAAAAGTACAACAAATCACTCATTGCACCTTAAAATGATAGCATCTGAATAAAATACAGGACATTTAAATCTGTCTACAATTATCTGGTCGAAAGGAGGAAGAGTGACCCTAAAAGTAACTATTAAGATGTCATGAATCTATCAAATCATTCGATCAAAGGTGATAGTGAAATCTGAATTTTTGTTCAGTCACTTCCGCAATAGGTTACAAAGCCATTAAACTGATAGCCATACGAATCATGTGTGTGCACAGAGTTTTCAGTTCTTTTGTACCATGCATTTATGATCATATATCCTGTTTGGCATATCATTTACAGCTAAGTGCATCTACCGATAATGCTGAGGTCGTGATTCTATTACTCTTTATTTCCTTCCTTTCTTTCACTTAAATGCTTTATTCTACTGCAATAGACACTGCATGGATATTAGACTCTCTGACCCTGCAAGTAATATATCTTCATTTTTTATACATTCTGTTTGGCATTTTTGGGGGTCAATTTAGACCAGCTATCTTTCCTGAAATTTTATCTTGTGTTTGACATTCTTTTAATTTATTCAAGTAATTTCATGTAGTTGGTTCCATTTCTGGAACAGTTTGATAAAATGAGACTCAAGCATAAACTCACCTTTTCCCAAATGGCTGGTAATATGTGCATGCATGGGAGAAAATGAAATAATGAATAAAAATGAGCAAAGCAAATAAATACAAAATTCAAACCAGAAAATTGAGAAAATAAACATATATCTTAAGATGGTTTAATTGTCCTTATATTGAAGCTGAAATGTTTATTATGAAGTACACAGTATGAAAGATGAAAAGAAGACTACAAAGAGGACTATCTGGCCTGGGGCATGGAGGTGACAATTTGGCTCCCTCTCAATATTTTGCTCGGCCAGGGTACTGCAATTTCTATCATGCTCCACACGATTGTGACTTTTTCTTTCAAAGTCTTGCACAACTTTTTTGATACAATATTGAGGACAACCGGGTTCATTGTTCCTGGTTATATAAGATTGATTGCAAAGCCAAAGAGGGTGATTTCATATGTGTACAAAATAAATGCAAATTGCAGTTTACAAAAAATATTAATAAATCTGTGACCATTTTTGCTCTGAATGGGTAAATGAAATCTTTGTCTTTAAAGGGGAACTACACTCAGAGATTAAATTGCTATCATTAGATGAAGAAAAATAAGATGAACAAACTGTGAAAATTTGAGCAAAATTGGATAATCCATTCAAAAGTTATGAATTTTCAAAGTCTTGATTTACACCCCTCATGGGC
>BQKZ01003143.1:79394-92284 GCA_036244855.1 Temnopleurus reevesii
GGGGGGGGAGGGGGCGGCGCCCCTCCATCCCTAGCTATGCACATGTCATAAACATGAATGTGTTTCGGGTAACGATCATATCGACGTATTCCGTATTTGTTATGGTTGATATTTATGTATACGGGTGTAAACATTCACCTAACGTACATGAGCCATACGAAGACATACGTCGAACAATATTGCTCTTGTGAAGAAAAAATATCCCGACGCATACGGGATAGCTGACAAGATTATTAAAACGACGATTTGTCCCAGATTTTTTGCGCTAAAAACAAGGTATTCGCTACAAAATATTAATTTCCAAATTCCCTCTATCTGTACCAAATAAAGTGCAGGAAACTAGGGAAAATATGGAATTTATAGGGAAAGCATTGTAGATTTTTACTTTGTGTTCAGACAGAGAGCTGCTCTCACCGGCAGAAAACAAGGTCATGCAGGCCATGCAGATTATCGTACGGTATATTATCTGCACTCTTCAGTGGGGGGATCCCCGTATATCCTTGTATGTTTACAGTGACGTCAGCAAGCTGCCGTTCAATCGATAGTATTTTATCGCGCCGATGTGAGCGGCGCGCCGTAGCGAAAGAGTTAACTCTTTTATATACGCCCCAAGTTTCACCCAGAGTTATCATGGTTATGACGGCATTACATACCTGCAGCATACGCTGGCGCTAAACTTCCTCGTTTTCGGTGTGAATACATTATACGTTCAGAATTTCTCAAGAGTTAAAAAAAAAGGGTCGAGCTGAAGTTATAGAAAAAAAAAAACGTTGTTACCTCTGGCAAGACAGCAGGATAGATGTATGACACGAGCGAGATGTAATAAATAGGACTGCGTGGAATAGAAACCTGGGGCTGAAAGTGAAGGGGCTCATGAATTCAGATACAAAGTCCAATTGGGTTGCAGCATTGCCTAAAAAGTAGGGGGAGGATTGCAGCCCCTGCCCCCGCACCATTCGAATGAATAATGCATGAAACCTGAAATGAATACTGGTAATAATATGCTTTATTTTTCTATATGTGGCACTTCACGAGTTCATTATGCTATAACTGACCAATGTGCTAACACAGGAAATTATATAGTTAAATGAATAGATGGACAGATAGATAGATAGATAGATAGATAAAAAGAGAGAGAGTGGGAGAGAGAGAGAGAGAGAGAGAGAGAGAGAGAGAGTACCAATACAGTCATATATCTATGATAAATAGGTATATACCACGGCTATATTGACTCTTATATATGAACAGTGATAGCGGAACCTGAGTGAAAGTTCCGGGTGTGTCGTTCTTGGAATTCTTCTTTCGAGTTCCCGACATCTCCGGGTCAAAGAGCGCTACAAACGAGATCGAAACTCGACGCTCGTCTCACATACAAAGGGACTATTCCACGGTTTGGAGTCATATACGTTGGTGTTGAGACAAACTGCATCATGAAGATGTCAAAAGTTATTCTACTTTCTCTGTGGGTGTTTTTAGAAGTTTTTGTACAGGTATATGTTACTGCAACAGACAAGAGATCTGCTGGATATTCATTGACTTGTACGAGTCCATGTCAAGATGCGGTAAGCTTGTTGCCAGTTTGAAATTATTTTTTGTTTTCAATTAAACATTTAGACGGGAATGGTAGCGCAATCATGAGTCAGTGTACTGGTGTAAGTACATATATATATATGTGTTTCTAGCTGAAACATATTGGCTGCAGCAAATTGTCCCAATTACGTTATACTGCATGTGCAGACCTTCCTGTGATCAGCAGTACAAATAGGACATGTACATTTTGTATGTAAACCAAAATTGGAAGAATACAAGAAATGACTAAATGAGGGAAATCGGAACCAAGGATTAGCATGAGTGCTAAAAGTTAATGAGATGTAACGGTAAGTTGTGGAACATTATTAAAAATCACTGGAAGATATATGATATTATTTTTCAACAATTCTTTTTTTCTGATGTGGTTAGAAATATAAAGTGAAAATGTTGCGTGTACATGATTGACGAGGTATCGACCCTAAATTCGAGACAAGTACCACGGCTCCTTTACTTTTCTATTTTTAATTCAGAATACTATTTGAACTTCGAACCACCATTATTTTTATCACTAAAACTATGAGAGCTCAGAAATCAAAATCTCGAATGAAGATCATCTGACCAAGAACGTGTGTTTTATTTTTAAGAATATCGGGAGCCCGAACATGTAACGACAAAGAACGATATTATGATAATTGTGCCCATTCCTGCTTCCATATTTAGCGATTTCATTATCCAATTTCTTTCAAATCATGTGAATACGGAATGCATTTCGCATGGCTATTTATTAACTTGCAAAACCGATCAGTTGATGGAAAAGGTGGGATGATCGTCTTTTACAGTGCACAATGATTTGCACTCGAACTCTGCATGAAGCTATTTTTTCGACAACAAGGCGCAATTTTTGCACAATGTGGAGTGGTGAAGATGAACGTTTTATTAGTATTATCCTGGCTTTAGCCCTCCGGGCGCGCGGGGCACTTTAAATTAATAATATGCACTCTTAAAACATTTATCCAAAATTGTGCCCAACACTGTTGTCCACACAACTATTGGTTAAAGACTTGGTCTGCGCCAGAAAAAAATAATTTGATTAAAAGCAGGAAAAATCAGACAAACAGGTAAAAAAAAGTTTAAAGCAAATTGGACGAATAAGAAAGCTATGAATATTTCAACGTTATAACTCAACAGTTGTTTGTCGTACTTTTTATTGACAACGTTGTGTCACGTAATATGACGTAGTTCATGCACTTCTCTACAAGCATATTATTATATTTCAATGTTTAAAAAATTCCCCTTTTCAATGCTTAACGCAAAAAGAATATTTTGTTCGTCGATATACATGGGTACAGATACATTTATTGGTACCTTTAGAACATTTTATTCGTCTGAATATTCTGCTCTTAATCAACGCAACCTTTTTCTAGCGCAGACCAAATCTTCAAAAATGTCTAAGTTATGGGGAAACTATTCAATATCAGTTTTGTGTCAAATATTTCCAACTTATAGTTGAATTTTGCAATTTTACCATTAGTTTGGTATATTTTAAAGCTCAAGTAAAGTTTCGGTAAGAGGGAATATTTTTGTTCACAAATTTTGTCTTCAAATCTAAATAAAATTAAATACAGTTGCACAAAAATTGTGTGAGAAATGAATGAGTTTTGGTAAAGCTACAACCTAAAATGTGCCCCAAAATCTCGTTATAAGGTCCCCCCATACTGAACCAATATTTTGTTCTTGATAAAGGACACCTTCTCATGCAAAAAATGAGATGAAAAATTCAGAATCCAATTTTTATGTATACCTTTTTATTATTCTTTTTGTCTAATCTCGGAAATAGCCTCGCATATTCCCGATAACAAACCAAATATTATCATTACCAAGAGGGCGTTATAGATATGATTTAACAGTCAAAATACATTTTTAGAGGAGGATTGGTTCATAAAAAAGATATGCTATTGTCTCGAAATGTGTGTAAGATATATATGTCATATTAAACATCCGGTAAAATTCAATTTTTTTGATCGTTACATTACCAAAACTGTATTTGGGTTTTAACCATGCAGAAGTTTTGTGGACAGTAATTGCCTCGTGTTGCAACTGTTTCTTAAAGAGTCTTATACGGTAACATTCCTGTTACGGTATAGTTATCCTGATTCAAACCCAGACCCAGTGTGATTTAAAGATGTGAGTCATGATCACTTGGCCACAATCCTTCCATACATGGAGTTGTTTTAAAAAAAAAATGGTTATAAATGAAAGAGCGCGCTGGGTATATAATTCAAAGTTGCATCAAAAGCGTCCCCGAAAGGCGCACACGTGTATGATAATGGCATTAATGATGGGAAAGTGATAAACGTTTGAAAAGTGTCCATAAAATGTATAGCTATATTTGTGCAACTAAAGATGTTAGATTTGATATAATTATAACCGATGAAATATTGAATTTTCGCTTTACGTTAAATGACATTTAACAAAGACTCCATTTTAGTAAGATAAAAATTATTGGCTTCAGAAAGATAAAATACGCTTTTGCACACACTATTCAAAACGCGAGTTCAGTGGTAGATTGGACATGTTGGAGGAAATCAAACGTTCAATTTCTTTTGTGAAAACTAGACAACTAAGGAACTTTCTATTTCTAATACGGTAAGGTGCTTTATAAATGCAAATCATTATTGTTATATATTATAATTGTTGTTGGCCTGTTTCCTGATCATTAGCAGGCTTTTATACGAGGAAGTGTAGCGACTGAGAGAAAAACATGATTTTAGATGCGTTTTAAAAAAAATACATTACCATACTAATACAATGCAAAGCCCATTATTCCTCTTAATGATGAGGAACTGGTCAACCAAAAATCCGGAAAGTATATCGTGTGTCTAGGCACTTAACCCTTAAAAGGCCAGTGTGAAATTTGTTCAAATCAAGCCAGATATATATATAGGGTCAACAGAAACAAAACACAAAAAGTACACCATAATTAACTTTTTAAATAGTAACGTAACTGAATTAAGGGACGTCCAAAATGAAGTCGGTATCAATGTTTGACTTGCCGCAGAGAGATGTGTGAAAATTTAAGAAAAATAAATAGAATATTGTATGTGCATCTGAGTGAACATAAAATAAAATGTCACTTTTGAAAATAAAATCAATCTTATTGTTAAAAAGAATGTAACAAATCACGCATCTCGTGCACAAGTGAATTAAAGTTTGTTCGCTCTTATTGTCTGTGAGTGAAAATATCCCAATTTGAGTCATAGAAAACTTTTAATGATGTCTTAAAAAAACATTTAATACAGGTATGAACGTGAAAAACAAAAATAATTTCTTTATCTAAATTTTCACGCAAGAACATGCAGGTCCATTCTAACATTCAGGAATTCAGCATTTTTCCTCCGTGATGTGTGCTCATCTACGCAAAACAACATGAGGAAATTACTTTACACACAATTAACCCAAACTGTTGAGGAATGAGCATGTAGCTGCCAATTATCAATCAATCGAGCATGGCCAAAGCAAAATAAAGAAAAATAACTTCATTCAAAAGCAAACATTGAATGTTTTATTGACCGTCATGACCGTTTATATTAACCAGGGCCTTCTATATATAGAATAGTGATTTAATGACAAAACATAACCATTAACCATTCAGGTTCAAAGAGCTATAGTCAGCGGTGGGGAGGGAGGGGATAAAGTTTACATTTGAATAACACTGAATCAACTATATACATGATATGAATTTATGCCCAAGAAGAGCAAGGTATCATGGCTGTGAGATCACTAGGCTAAAGCGCTTTTGTTATCGATTTGGTGTTATTATTATTATTTTTTTTTTTGCTTTTGGTTATGGGGGAGCATTCCTTCGCGAAAAATGCACCTGTTACATGTTAATCACATCTGCATAAACTTTTTTTTTTATTATCGAGGATTGTTTTTCTTCAAAGACTTGGTCTGGGCCTGAAAAATCTTGCTTTGATTAATTGCAGAAAAATCAGACGAATAGTTTAAAAATAATCAATAATATAACTATAAAGCGATTTTTATGCAAATTGGCAAGTTTTGGTCACGTTTTATGACACAATGTCATGCACTTCTGGGCTGTTATTCTATTATAAAACTTTATTCTTAAGAATCCATTTTAACCCATAAATGCAGATTTTTAAAAATCCAAAATGTTGAGTCAATTAATGCACAAGCTCACATTCTATATGACGAAAAAGGCGGGTTTTAAAAGCAACAAGGTATAATAGACTATTTGCAGAGAAGTGCCCGACAACGTCATATCACGTGACCAAAAGTTGCCAATTTGCATGAAAAATCACTGTTGAGTAGTATAATTGAATATTTACAACTCTCTTATTTGTTTTCCGATTTGCTTCAAAATGTTTTGTCTGTTTGTTTAAGTTTGTTCTGCTTTTAATCGAAGATTGATTTTTCTTCCCCAGATCCAGCCTTTAAATCGTCCCGATTCCACGATTTTGTTTTATGCTGATGTTCTCCTGGGTGTTACTTAATCGTTTGTTTTTAGACTCTGTCGTATTGTGATATATATAAACAACAGATCAGAAGGACGAATTCTGAACGCAACGTACAGGTAGTATTAGGTCTAAATACCTGCAAATGTTTGACAAAACACACTTCCTGAATCCAAGGATAAAATAAAGTGTGTATTTATTACTATAATAAAATTTGAGTCATGTGGAGAGCTCTTGATGAAGTTGGAACAACCGCTTTGATTTCAAGGCAGGTTCTGTTTTTATGTCAAATTAACGTGATGGTCACTTTTTTTTCTAATAAATAACCGTTTAAATGAATATTTCTTTATATATGGTATCCCAGAGGAAGGCAAATATTCCTCAATTGAAATACAATATTTGGAACCTAGTTTACACTCATTACTTGCTATATCGGGTAAGCCTCGGTCAAGATTTTTGGCTATCAAGAACAACCTTTGTATGTAGAGGACGCATATTAATTTATTTACACTTTATAGACTTGATACAGATGGTTTTCGGTTATAGCTGTGCGAGCCTAACAGGCAACAGTGACCGGGTAATAAAAATATATACGATTTAGTCGGTTACTATGGTAACTGGTATAACGCAATATTTGAATCCATCATTATGACTCCTCCGACTTCAATTCCATTAGCGTCGAGCTGTGCTATGTGCATTGATTTTCGCCACCATGAAATTATACTAGTCTTATTTATTTATAAATTTTTGTTATTTTTTTTTATAAGCTTGTGAATTAAGCCTCTAAGATAATACATATTTTAAGAACGACTGGTATCCGTTCTTGAGCATAATGCTTCATAGTAGTACGCGTAATCATTTCAGTCGTTCTTAAATGTGTGTATCTTAGTGGAAAAAACGGCCTTAATTGCTATAGTATCTAGTATTAATGCATTGGAATATCCTTCCTATGCAAATACAATTTTGAACAGCTCTCAAAATACTCGCAAAAATCTTTTTGTTAGGAGGAATGAGTTGTTGACATTTTAGGAAACTCTATCTGCAAGATGATTGAATTTTAGGATTTCGCAAGTCGTTTTCTGGGTGTAGGAGGGCAATAAAATAGGATGATGAGTTTCTAAAAAAAATCTTTTGAAACACAAAGGTGAAATGGCGACCTGTCGGGACTTGGTCAGGAAAAATGGCGATCGAATTGAACCATGCTGGTTGTAGACAAGAAGACAAGAAAATGAAATAAATTATTTTCTTGCACATGTAGAGCTTCACTCAGCGATGAATATGAAAATATATTTGTTTATTGGAAAGGGTAATATGAAATCAAATCTCATAACTATATTTTAATTTTGACCGTTTCCTCAGAGATAATTGAATTTTCGCTTTTGAAATGATGTCTCTTGCACATGTAGAGCTTCACTCAGCGATGAATATGAAAATATATTTGTTTATTGGAAAGGGTAATATGAAATAAAATCTCATAACTATATTTTAATTTTGACCGTTTCCTCAGAGATAATTGAATTTTCGCTTTTGAAATGATGTCTCTTGGAAACATAATCACTCCCACACCAGGAAGCGTGTCTTTAAAATTTATTATGCTGCGATTGAGCAAAAGGTTTAGAATGTTAAGTGTCCTTTCTTTTTTGCTTTCCTGTTTGTTGAATAAATGTTGTAATTCCAGGGCATCTTTTAAAAGTTTCACCGGATTGCATTTTACTATATTTGACTCAAAGAAATAAGGATCGACTTCTCTTAAACAACAACCTAATGAATTGTGTTCGATGTATATCATTGCCATTTGTAATATTGAACACAGGCGTTTTAAAAAGATTTAATGAGCTGCATGTTACTGACTGTCATATACACTATTTATCTATGTTAGATATTTATCTATATGGAATGATTTACTTGCTCATAATCATTATTGGCATTATAACTTTTATAAAACTTCAGAGAAGACATATTTATTGGTATTAAACTGATAATGAAAATGAATGTGCAAAGACTGTGCTTAACCCAATCCGGTGTGGTCGGCTAAGATTACAGAGGTAGCTTTCGATTTCAAACTGGTTTCGATCTCACGAGAAGGGAGATTCGATTTCTGACTGATTTTGATGGCGTGTAATCTAATCGTTTTCTTTAATAATTGTGGTTTTTATGACAGGATGCATCTGGCGTTTCAGGTCCAGCTTTACCGCCGTGTGTTATCACTCCAAGTAAGTCAAACAAAATATTAATTTCAATATAGAATCAACTTATGTTTAAAGTGGGAATAAAGAATCTTGATCATGCTATGTTGATGGAATATCATTTTCCCAAACAATCTTCGTATAATAATTTCATTTTATATAACCGAGGAATTATTAATAAATGCTCTGGGAAATGAGACTGATCGTGGATTAAAACCCTTCAAAAGGAATGTAAGCCATGTTCAAAGTTCAAAGCTCAAATGATGTCAACAGGTACCGTGTTTTTGACCTCTGCTTCGTGAGGTGAAACGTTGCCTGTGTCCTAGCCGATTGATTCCTGGTTTATGGGAACAAAAAGACTGTAGGCTATAGAGTCGAGTCGTTCATGGAACATTATTGATTGGGCAATTATAATAATCACGTTGAGGACATCATACTATAAAGTTCTACTAATAATAATTCCTTGATGCTACTCAGTGTTTTAAGCCACTTTTCGAACAATTTGGTTCTTCCGGGGTTTCTGTTTTACACCTATTTATAAAAGTCTTCCCGAAAAACATTCTGTGAACATAATATGAACTGCAAAATATTGCAAAATTAATCTTTGGTCGCTGGCGGCCGATCAAATAAGGCCGACACATATATTCAATATATATCTCTCAAAACGATATGTGCATTCATCTGGGAATTAATTATCAAATATTTTGTGTCCAAGAAAAAAAAACCGCTTGGGAGCCTATTTTCAATCTTATTTGTCTCAGCTTACGTATATACTGTAACAGTATTTTTCCCGACTTATTTTTACCATCATGCAGGTGCGTTGTAATTTTGTTTCTTTCTTTAAGTGAATAAACCAAGTATCTTTAGTTGTATTTACTAACAACATAAAGAAATGTTAGAACATTCTTTGAAGACTTAGTCTGCCCCAGATTGATTACAAGCAAACAAATAAAAAATAGATAAAATAAATGAAATAATTAAAATCAGACGAACAAAGAAGTTTGTAGCAAATAAATAAGAAAGTTATAAACATTTCAGTAATGTAACTCAACTTTGATTTTTTTTCCCATGCAATCGGCAGCTTTCGGTCACATGCTATAGGCCTATGTCAAGCACTTTTTTATTACCTTAGTATTCTTTAAGTTGTTCATTATATCTTTTTGTTTTACCAGCCCTTGTTTTAATCATTTAAAGACATCGTCAAACATCATAAGTTTATTGTTATAAACTCATAAAATCAAACTCTCTGACCTATGTTATTACATTCAGGCTGATGAAAAATAAAAACACGAATACCGAAAATCAAAATGGACTTTAGGTACGATAAAGATTATGGAAGTTGTGAATTTATCATGTACGTATTACTCATGTTAGTGTATCTAAGTATGTCACATTTTTCATTGCAGCTTCTCTTTTTAGCATTAAACTTCGCTTTTTAAGCCTAACATTTTCGCAGCTTTATTTGTATGCATGCACCATCAACCTTTTGGGTAGGAAGGTGATAATTTGTTTTTTGTAAACGAAAACAATGTTATAAAATGCCTTTAACCAAAACAAAAAATCGTCGGTAAATACATGAGTGCAAATATATTCATTGATTCAACCTTTTGAATATCTCAAGAAATATGTTTTTAAAACTGATTCATAAAACCAATTACTAGTAGTTATAATAAGTTAACATTCGAGAAGTGCATGACATAAGCCAGATCACGTGCCCAAATCACTTTTCATTTACAAATATCATTTAATCTATTATTGAGTCAACTTTCTAGGCTATTATCAAATTTACTTCAAACCGTCTGTTGGTCTGACTTTATGCTTTTGATCAATATAATGTTTTATTGGGCAGACAAAGTCTTCAAAATAAAACAAATTAAACAACCATTCGTTTTCGTTTGCGAAAAAGGCCTATTAGCTAGATAATAAATGCCTATGCTCTGTTACCAGGATGTAGAATTCGGAAACGGACTTTTAATGGCCTTGTCATGGATTGTCATGGCAACTTCATAAAAAGAACATTCACACGCGCGATTTGAAGACCCGCGGGGTTCGACTAACGTCAAATCACCGATTCCCCCCCCCCCCCCCCCCCCCTCCTTTTTAGAGAGACCCTTGAGACCTGAGCTACATCAGGTCAAATTTGGTGACCCCTCAGTAAATGTTAGGGCCCCAGGGAGGTCAAAAGCAAAAGAATTAAAGAACAAAAAAAAAGTTGGAAAAGGTCATCAGCTCCAATTTTGTGCTTCTTTATCCTAAATTTGACGCCCCTAACCCTGACAAGATGAGCACCCCTCCCCATGTGCGTATGATTTAGACCGCCATATGGAACTTATGGAGTCCTTTATACTCTCATACCGACTTAATGCTTTGTTAAATTGAAATTGTCCAACATGATACATGAAGGCAAATAAAGAACAGTTATCATGGTTATAACTACAATTTTTTGATAATGCCATGGGCGCACAAGTGACCTTTTATTATTTTCACTTCTATGCTATAAAATCGTACTGTTTTTTCCCAAAATAGGATATCCTAAAAACTATAGGATATGTTCATGGTGATACATTATATGTATATCCGCCTATTTGCATATATACATTTATCCCCAAAATAATATCTTTTGTAGATTACGATACATAATGAAATTAAAAATTCACAAATCATTTTGTTATCTATTTTGTGGTGATTTTGATTGTTAGATTGTTGGGATCGTACCACTGTTCCTGCAAACCAGGCACCAGGTGCCCCCCGCGATGTTGGTTTGGTGTCATCCCCTGTGCTTGCTGGAGATGGCAAGTTCTATCTTGAGATGTCTCCAAAATGGCGTCCATCAACAGGTAAAAACATTCAGATCCTAGTTTACAATCAGATCATCATCATTTCACCGTCAGTCTACCGTCAGATCACAATCAAATTAACATCATTTCACCATATTATCATGATGAGATGAAGATTATCAGGAACCTATTGCTCGAAATGGTCTTAGCTATCCTCCACAGTTCTTGTTCCAGTAAAAAGCGGAATGCAATCGGGCACTCTTAACTACCCTTTCAGTGCTCCGTGATCAATTGAATTGATCACAAAAGTCACTACAATAAGATTTAAAAAACTCAAATTTCACCAAAAATCACCCTATAAAAATCACTCGCTTCTAAGTGAAATTTTTAATTATGGTCTTTATGGAAGAGTGTAATCAGGATGAAGAAATTACTCTCTGATCACATCCTAGATATCTACATCCAATACCTGTGATAGTTTGCATGTCTATATTCGGACACAATCCTCAGGAATTATTCAAAATTGATTTAATGTTCATTTGCATTTATTATCAAATTATGAATTAATTTAATTTTCTAAAGGAAATGTTAATGAGTAATATTCAAATAAATATGCACAATAAGCTATACAAACGCGTTAGGGTTTTGAAAATGGTACATTCAGTCTGTGTGCAAAGGACCAGACAATCATCATTTTCAGGAATCAATTTCACCTGCCCTTTAATTTACCCCGTTGCAATCATTCAAAGTCATCCTTATATTTTGATATTTTTTCCACGTCCTCTATTATGAATATACCAAAATCATGCAGCACTCCTGTAATTTGGCAAGTTTTATCAAACAATTTCAATCGTTCATTGTTTATGTCATATGTGGATGGTTCAATACGGGCATCTAAATAATGCAAACTTCTGGTAGACGGAAAATATTAAAACTTTTTTTTTTCATGTTTAAACATTTGGGCTTTCTGTGCTCTCGGGGTGCATATTTTGGAAACCTATAGGGGAAGGACAATAGTTTCCTAAATACATTCGTTTTCAAATCTCTTTACGGGAATATTGGTTAAAATAAATGGATTAGAGATACATCAAAATGTTGGCAAATCATTATTGAACACATAATCAACTATTATCGTAAAATTCAATTCAATGCTTCATGCACTGTAATGCTGTTGAAATCGGAACCGGCTTGTGATTGATGTGTCTGTACAGTTGAATACATGGCATACGGATCTATTGTCCCATGACCCACTTAATTTTACGGAAATAGATCATATCGTGTTTGTTCAGTATTTATATGCGTACCATCTCATTCTTCCTTTTCCCCCTTTTTCTTCCTTTCGTCGTTTTTTGTGTCTTCTTTTATCTAGATCGCATTGACCTCTTGACAGGTTTTGAAGTTAAAGTTCATTGCAGTATGAATTTATGCGCTTCGCAGTCCTTCTGTGTTCGTGTAGAGTTCAATAGAACGTTGACTACGGAGGACATTAACGTAAGTACTGTAAATAAGATTAAGAAAATTGATGACAGGGATTTTGTATTGATTATGAAATTATATTAAACTTTGAAGTATCGATGATTGCCACTCCCTCCCAAACCTCCCGATTCCCGACAAGAGACTGCAGCGCAAACCAGAGGCCAATTGCACGAAATGGTCTTACCTATCATCTTCTGGCTGTGCCACTCTCTTATCATGGAAAAGAGTTAATAGGTCAATGTTATGAGACTGGAACACAAAGTTAAGACGTCATAGTAAGAAGAGGATATATGAGACAATTTCTTGCAATTGGCACAAGATCGAAAATGTTGCAAATCATAGTAAATTGTTCCAACGGACTCGTACCTTCATCGCATCAGATAAAATCGTATGTGCGGTACGTTGCATAATATCGTAACACATTTGCAATTCCTTCGTATCTATTC
>BQKZ01003144.1:0-28226 GCA_036244855.1 Temnopleurus reevesii
ACAAGGTGAGGAGTTAAGCAACTCGCCTTCGCGCTGCAGGTATAATATTTCATATAATTTTCAGTTCGTGAGCCTTTCTCTGCCTCTATTTGCATGGTTGTAAGAAGGCTTTTAGACGTACATATCTACAAACGGTTACTGCATGGCCCGAGACGGAGTCATGAATGATAAATGTCTGCAACAAGTCATTATGACATAAAAATCACACGAAATAAATAATACTACAATATTTCTGGAAACATGGAAGTATCAGACCCTGTTCAGATACCGCATTAAATCACTTTAACAGAAACTAGTTTACTGTCAGGTCAGAACGGGAAAGGCGGTCACAAAAGTGTACTTAAACGCCTTATATAGCATCGCACGGTGAGGATAGTCAGAATGGACCGGTATACTAATAGTTCAAATTGTATACAAGTTTCCTTCCATGAACGAAGTTACATGGTATTCCCAAAACATGTTTGTGACAATTGAACGAAATTACTTGTAATCCGGTTTGCATACATTTATTGTTGCTATGTCGGACAAGCCTAGACCAAGCTTAAGGGTTGTCAGGAACAGTTTTTGTTTATAAAGTACGCACTTAAATTTTATTTATTTATCTATTAATAAACCACACGATTGAAACAAATGGTGTTATACAATAATTTCAGCTTACCAATGAATACTTGCAGCGTTTTCCTTTTTTACGTCCGGGCAATATAATCGACAGAAAGTAGCATGATCTAAACCGCGGGAAGTCATTACAGAATCCAGGAAATGGTCGTGAACTTTTGAAACTAAACGAATAAGTATATGATGTTATTGTGCTACGTCCACGCTATGTGGCTTCGATAAACTTTGTGTGGGTTGGAGCACGGCCAATTCAGCTATTTCAACTAAGGAAATTGATTTTAAATGGAGCATTATGTTTATGTATTGAAATTTGATGTTGACTCTGGTTAATATTGGAGTGATTGTACCATTTGGCTATTGTCACCGATTCCGTCATACATTATATATCGTCACACACTGGAACAACATTCACGGAATGTTTTTGCTCCTAAAAAAACCCTCTGTATTTAGGTAATACAAATTCTCATTCACCACTACACTCTAAAAACAAACTAATCAAATTTGATTAGAATCTAATCAAATTTGATTAGGAAAACAATACAAACGGGGACACCTGGAAATCTAATCAAAATGATTTAAAAAATCTAATCATTTTTTTAATGTGGAAATCTTATTATAATTACGAATAGGAAATCTAATCAAAATGATTAGATTCAATTAAAAAAATTAATACAAGTCACATATGATTATAAATCCATTTCAGAATGATTAGTTTCTATTCATAATAATATCATAAGACGATCTAATATAAAAAAAAATGATTAGGTTGTTTTTAGAGTGTATATGTGCAATCACATATATCCCGTGGCTTTCTGTTAATTGGACAAATGATACCAAAAACGCATATACAATGAGTGACAAATGATTGTATTTTAGCGCCAAAAGTATTTCAGTCTTTAATATAACATTAAGTTCAAAATTACAACATACCAACCATTAGACAAATTTTGAAACCGAAAAATATATAAAACCAGGGTAAATTTGGAGCGGTAAAGGTCACTGGATTTTACCTATTATGTATTTTACACCGTTTTAAAAAAGTAATTGCTATTATATTTCTTGGTCTGGGCATGCTAATAGCGAAAGCAAATGACTCCAATAAACTAGCTATATTCAGGAAGTTATTGACCTATATTCCTAAAGAGTATTTCTTCATTAGACACATGAGCTTCATTTCATTAAAATCGATCCACCCAGTCGAAAGTTATGCTACTCTATGTGGAGAAATGTCGGATCAAAGTTATCATAATGGTATGTTTAGTGCTGGCCGATTTGAAATTTGTTGAAGACGGAAAAATATCAGGTTCCTAAACTCCTGTTGATATCCATGATACGCATATATTAAATTCGATTTAACACCATATCAGTAAATAGTATAGGCATATATACCTAAAAAAAAATTAAATACAAAGGAACAATACGCGGAAACAAGTACCATCTCACCACAGTTCCTTTATCATTCAAACTTGAAACAAATTAGTCAGGTTCAGTTTCTTTTTCAATAATCAGGAATCGCCCTATACACTCAAACTTAGAAGTAACCACCGAATCTGATGCTTACAAATTTAACATCATGAACATGGAGTAAATCAAATGATCCCTTGCTGTATTTTCTTGTATCTTATTAGTCATTGTAAGTATACCTTTCATTTTTAATTTATAAATCGGAATCAGTTTGGCCAAGAAATGACTCCATTGGGGTAAAACTCCGGAGTAAGATATCATGGGGCCTGAAATATAGAACATGCATTAAACGTACGATGAATATTAATCGTCTCATGGCAAAACGTGTACCATACTGCATGTACTGAGAGATACAATTATTGATTCAATTCATCATATCTATTCTATGTTACAGGCCCCAGGGGCCGATTGCTCGAAATGAACTTAGCTATCCTCTTCACGCTAAGCCGTCTTAAGTTATTGTGCCACCCTCTTAACATAGTCGTATAGACGCTAATGTCTATGTTATGAGGGTGGTACAAGAAGTCAAGACGCCTTAGCAAGAAGAGGATAGCTAAGACCATTTCGAGCAATCGGCCCAGGAGTAAAGCCCGATGTGACCACAATAACGTTATTTTTTTAACCATCTGAAAAATTGCAACAGATTTATTTCCGATAAGTGTGATCGAGCAATTTTAGGGACAGTTAAAATGTCCTAGCATCTCAAACCAATTCCATGCATCCGTTCTTATCCATTCTTAGGCAATATTTAAGAAAAACTATCACAGTGACGACAGAACCAAGAGGGCTAACATCCCCACAGAAATATTGAGGGCGACGTCCCCCCCCCCCCCAAACATCAACAAATAAATGATGTCAGCAGTTAATTTGTACTCGTGCATGAGGATCATGTCCTTAACAGGAAAAGCTGAACCGCAGGCTGCAGCACAATACTTTTTTTCACTTACTATACGTGGAAGCTTAAGGGAGTATAATATAAAGATGCTAATCATCAGAACCCGATGTGGCAGCCACCCCTCCACCCACCCCCTTCCCCTCGCCCCCACCCATACACACACACTTTTCAAATCGGTCAGAGGTCCCTGTTCTTTTTTTTTTTGTTACATTAATTACACCAATTAAATGTGCTACCCACACCTCTGATATGCATATAACACGATATAAACTATTTCCAAAAAATTTAGTCGAACGTTGACAATAGATCCGGGGGCCGTGCATTCAACTGTGCGGACACAACAATGACAAGCCGGTTCCAATTCAATAACATTACAAAGGACCATTGAATTTGCGTTCGACTTAGTTTTTTGGAAATACATGTAGTTGATATCGTGTTATATTGTAAATTCTATCAATTTAATCCTTGTAGAGATCCCCTTCTCCAACGTCTCTCAGGGCTGCACGAAGACGCGACCGATGGCCACCGGTGGTCTCCCGCCACAACCTCAGGAGGTGTCCCGTGGCTGCCTGGTGGTTGCCCCCGTTCGTTGACAAGATCATGCACCCATGGTTGCATAGTATCCCCAGTGACTCGCAGAAGGTGCAGTATTTGGCCGCCGGGAAGGAGCGAGAGATCTCGTCAAGTTGAGAATCTGTGACATACCTGAAGGGAGAATAGACAAAATTCATAATGCACTCAATTCATTCAGTTTGGCCCCAAGAATAACGTCTTATATCATTTTAATCCATTTCAATCTCTGATAAGATCTCCTTCTCCTGCATCCAGGCCTCGTCGAGTTGAGAATCTGTAACATACCTGAAAGCAGAAATCGAATTTTTATGATTCAGACGAGTTTATCCAGCCGATATTAAGCAGAGTTACATCAATAGTGTGAGAATCGGAATGCAAATTGTATTAGAGTAGGGCATATATTTTCATTGGCCCGACATTGCAACAATATCACTGCATGCAGTTATCATTCTTTCTCATATTGAAGCCCGAAAGCAACACGATTGAACTCGACTCTTTGATCAATTAGCAGTAACTGCCCCTGAACACAGAGTCGTGTTGAATTGTGTTCAATAGGATCTCCTATATGTGGGTGGGGCGTAAATATCAGATTTTCTGTTTAGCTGAAAAAAATAGTTTTCACTTAACATAGTGTATAACATTACAAAAGAGATGTATTAAGAAGAAGATACAGTGTCGATGCTAAATTGTGTAAAGCACTTGGGGTGGTAAGTTATTTTATCAAACAATCAATAGAGTATCCCCAGTGACTCGCAGAGGGTGCAGGATTTGAACGCCGGGAAGGAACGAGAGATCTCGTTGAGTTAAGAATCTGTAACATACCTGAAAGCAGAAAACAAATACTATGTGATACAGACGAGTTTAATCCGCTAATAACAAGCAAAGAGCACGATATAAACTATTTCCGTAAAATTAAGTCGAACAACAATTCAATGGTCCTTTGTAATGCTAGTCAAATCGGAACCGGCTTGTGATTGTTATGTCCGCACGCACAGTTCAATTTATGGCGTACGGGTCTATTGTCCCATGACTCATCTTATTTTTCGGAAATAATTTACATCGTGTTGCTTTAATAGTGTTGATAGCGTTGTTAGGGACCGTGAGCAATAGGACAAAGGCTTTTGGACGAAGTAAACAACTCCATTCAAGTATTCTCGATAGCTAGATACACACAAAAGAAATCCCATCCCTCTTATTATGCTGAAATATGTCAAACATCAGTAGCACAATGAATGGTGAGGATACTTTCTTTTTTGTGTATCGAGCTACTGTGAATGTTTGAATAAAGTTGTTTACTTTGTCCAAAGTCCTATGTCCCATCTACCCACAGTGAGGTTAGACACATATTTTGATTTGCCCGACATTGCAACAACATAACTGCACGTGATACTCATTAGTTTCTGAACATCAATCTTATTTGACATTTTTTCTAATATTTTGAATAATTGTACCTACATTTCTGAATTCGCCATGTTCCCGATCGTTTGTGTATATCGTTGAAGTACAAAAGATGAAGAATATAATTATCCAGGAGTTGTTATTCCAAACTTCACCGGATCAAAGAATCACAGTTCTGTAAAGAAAAAGCACAACAAATAATTGTTTAGTGTTTTACATTAAGTTAAACATAGTTTACCAGCGTAAGGCCCCAGTCATATAGGGCCCCGAAAGCTACACGATTCAACACGACTCTTTGTTCACAGGCAGCTAACTGGAACAAAGAGTCGTGTTGATTCGTGTTGCTTCCGGGACTCTATGTGACTTAGGCCTAACCAGCAAGAAAGGGTGGGGCGTAGTGGCAGACCCACGTCTTTGTCATGTAGAGCAAAAGTTTGTAATACATGCCCATCCCTCCCTCACGGAAGTGAGAAACAGTTTTTTTTTTCAGGCTTCCAAAATCAAATAATAGATTCAAATTCATGTACAATTTTTGCCAAGGAATGTAGCTATGTGGTATTCTTTAAACTTGTTAGTAACAATTGAAAAACAATACTCGGAATCCAATTTGCACGTATTACTTGTTGCTATGTCGGGTAAGCCCTGGGGAAGCTTTCGGATTGACAGGAACAATCTTTGTGCATGTGAAGAGTACGCCTATGAATTTTGCATTTAAGAGTGAACCCGCCTATTATGCGTTCATTTAACGAAAACATGAGCGAATGTAGTAACCAAGCAGGGACCATGGTAACGAGAAAAGGTAATATCTTATTACGAAGAAGTAGAAGAAAAGGAAGTACATCGCCACATATACTCAACACACTCAATCAACAAAGACACATAGATACAACATACACTCTCTATGATTATATACACACAATATTTGTGTAAATCAAGACAAAGACAATGAACTTCCGTATCAAAATTACATGTATGTTACATAGGCGATCGGTGAAATTCATACCTTATGATTTTAATATCACTGCAAAAATAAAATTTCGAAAATATTGAAAAATATTATATCGATAACTCAATTAAAGAGAAATGTAAAATTATAACTAACTTTACAAGCTTGGATTACGCCGATTCTCCCCAAATGCCAAAGCGTTATCATACACTACACAAAGTCAATTTCAATGTGCTGAAATGTAATCACAATCGGAGATTATACATCACTTTAAGCCTTGCTCTTGACGTGTTTGATTATGAATTCAGTTCTATTATCACGCTGTATTATCAATAAACAGAGCCTTGAACTTTATCCTCGATCATTGTTTCTCAGTCTGCGCGGACGTGCATTAGAGCGTTTCCTTGATAAATCCGAAGTAACTAAACTTATTATTAGCTCCTATTCATGCATGGAAATGAAATTATTGCATACTTTACCAAAAAGAACCATGAATGTACAATATTGCAAAGCTATAAATTCACTGCATGTTTTTGTGATTAAAGCTGACCAATAATTTTGGAAACTATGGGCCAGGCATAAGAGCGTTACTTTGATAAAGTCTAGGGAATTATCATAAGCTGGTTTATTGTTGTGTGAAATCATCAAGGTACTAAAAAAAAATAGAGCCATAAACTTATCAAATATATTCAATTAATATTGATTTTGATTAATTTTTCCCAGTTTTGCCGTTCTTTTGCTCCAAGAAAAAGAAGTAAATATGCAAATTTAAGGGTGCACAATAAGTACATGTGAATTCAACCCTGGGAGCAGATTGACGTTGGAATAGTGCACCCTATCACAAAATTGCATTCTTGTATGTACCCTTTTCTGGTTAAATACGCCGCAGTTATAGGGATTTGAACCAGCATCATGATGGATCACTTCATCTTAAGCCAGACGGTCTACCGGCTGAGCTGTATATCCACCCTCATTAAAGCCCAAATAAAGTTTTGGTAGATATTAAGAAATGTGAATTTCGCGGGATGTTGATCATGACATATATATCTTAAACACATTTTGGGACTATAGCATAATCTTTTAATGAAAAGATTCTTTTTGAAAATCTGAATTGGACCGTTAAATCATATTTAGCACCCTCTCTTGGTACGATTTTGTTTGTTATCAGACATATGCAAGATTATTTCCGAGACTTGACAAAAGAATGATAAAAAGGTATACATGAAAGTTCAACTCTGAAATGTTCAACCAAGTCTGTGCGTGAGAAGAGGTGCTTTATCAGAAATAAAATATTTATTCTCCCGAGTCTGAGATATCTTGGACATTTCAGCATATAGCTTTGCCAAAACCCATTCATTTTGCATGCAATATGTTGTACAACCTGTTCATGATACTATATTTCATTTTATTTAGATTTGGAGACAAAATTTGGGGACAAAAATATTCGCTTTAACCAAAACTTTACTTGCCATGGGCTTTAACCGATGGACATTATTATATCAGAACTATCGTTAGATCTCAAGCAGATTTTCTACTGCGTTGTCATAGTTCGTGGACACGTTAGTCTATGTTTGATATATTATGAATCTGTACACCAGTGGTACACCAGTGGTACACCAGTATCAAGCGAAGTCGGTAGAGCGTTTGGTTTGAAATAATGAAAAACGTCATGGGTTCAGATTCGGACCACACAGCTGTCTCGTTTTAAAAATATTGTGTAATTTTTGCGCTGCGATCTAGGAAAATGTGCAGTATTGCACCATTTTTTTTCTTACTGTTCGCTTAGATAGCGTTATCTTTTATTGGTGACTGTTACTTGGATAATTTTTACCCATTTTTTTCTTAAAAGATCTTTCATCCTATAGAAATTTAAAAACAAATACATGCACTCTTTGGTCGAATTTTTGCTTTAGCTTGGAAATATCGGAAAAGGATATTTAAAAATTATTGTCAACAACATTATTCGTGTCAACAGAGGCTTTTTCATAAATTAATCTGCTAAATTGGCATTTCAAAATATTCATTCTTACAAATTCTGTAATGAGATATAGAAGCTAATTTGATCACCGATTCAATTTTGGACAAAATTCCAATGTCACGAGATTGATAAGTGGAACAGCGCCATCCTTATCAAAGTGTTCTGGCAATTTTACGAACTACATGCTTAAAGCCCCTTGTTCAAACACACACAGAGTGCACACGCACAAACCATGCACAAACACATATTCTACTTATTGTATCTAGGCCTAATTTTAGACTTAACCTACAGATATGTTTCAGTTTGACACTAGAGTTGTTTATTTTTTTTTTAGNAGCCCCTTGTTCAAACACACACAGAGTGCACACGCACAAACCATGCACAAACACATATTCTACTTATTGTATCTAGGCCTAATTTTAGACTTAACCTACAGATATGTTTCAGTTTGACACTAGAGTTGTTTATTTTTTTTTTAGATTAGATTTTTTCATTCGCTTGAACTCTCAATAACAAATTGAGGGTTTAACTATGGTTCATTCATTCATTATGATTTATTTCATTTGAAACTTATGTTCTATATGCTGAAAAAATTTATGATCACAAGTATGTTTGGATAATAGTATGCGTATTAATAGATGCACATTTTATGCGTTCTATGCACACAAAGATTGTTCTTGACAACTTGAAAGCTTTCCCGAGGCTTGTCCCAATATAGCAACGAGTAATGTAAGAAAACTCAATTCCAAGTTCAAAGTCCGGTTTACTTTTGATATCACTTTATTCAAATTTATTCATGACTGCCTCCAATATGAACTATTTCTTCAGCTGTCAGAAAATAATGAAAATGCAATACTCATAATGCCACATGTTTACATTCACGTTGCTAGGTTGGACAAACATTGTAGCTTGAGCAACCTAGCAACAACCATTACATGTTTTCCACATTCCTTCCATTGAAATACGATTATTTTATATCAGGTGAACAAATATTTCCTTATTGTGCGTTTGACAAAGAAGCGTGCATAAATATTGAATATATTACAAAAGTTGCCTATTGGACTAATAACAATACTTGGAATCCGGTTAGCATATATGACTTGTTGCTATGTCGGGCAAGCCTCAGCCAAGCTTTCGGGTTGTCAATTAAGAACAACCTTTGTCTTTTAGATATGCATAAAACTTGCACTTTTCGTAAACCCGGTTATTGTAAATCGCCAGGAATATCAAGGATCTACGTTCGTTGGTGGGAAACGTGCATACATTTGAATTTATTTGGCAACATCTTTTCGTTGACAGAGACGACGTTTTGACCCTATGAATATTTTTTTTTATGTACATGAATATATAAGAACCTCCTAGAATTATTTTATCTCTTAAAAATTATACTGGGATTCTTGTTTTGGGGAGGGGAAAGTTGCAATATCACGGTAAAGCAAAGACTGAAAGAGCACCCTCTCACTCTTTGCAGACGGTTTTCATTATCGCTGTAAAGAATGCTACGTACTCTAAGCTCGAGAAAGTGAGAGCGCGAGTTACGATTTTCAGTCTGAAACTTGGCGCCTCCGTGTGATGGGCAGAATTAGGGATCACTGCCTCTCGTTTTCTCTGCATTACTCGAGATAAGCTGAGATAAACAATGGCTGCTAATAAACAAACTGAATGCACCTGCTCTTTTCATATAAGAATTCTTTATCTTGCATTTTCAGTTTTATGCATCCTGACAGTTTCCATGTTTGTGCTGACTTTCTGCTACGTATCGCAGTTACGGGACACCACAATCTGCCTCCCCGATACTTCGGCGGAGTCTTCGATCCGAGGAACCGCTACCATCACTCGGAGCGAGAGCTTTGACACTCTGCTGAATGCTGGCAAGTTGGGGCTCAATGGAAAATCTCCAGACCAATATAATTATGAAATTGTGGAAGATGTGAATGATTTTGGAGCTGAAGCAGGAAGAAAGAAGGTCACGGAGGAAAATATCAATAGGATTTATAACCCTAACGTCGGAGCTAAGAAGTTGAATGCTACGGGAAAGAGTGACCATATTATCATCTCGCGAAGAGAGAGAAGGAGCACAAACAAAATGGATGAGAGGGCGATTAACATGATGGCAACTATTCCGATATCTATTCCTGTAAGTATATAATATTTCATCACATTATTCACTGTTGTTTCACTTTTAATAATACATGTATACTTTTGTATGTTTCATGTATACTTTTGTATGTTTCATGTAAACTTTTGTATGTTTTATGGATACTTTTGTATGTTTCATGTATACTTTTCTATGTTTCATGTATACTTTTGTATGTTTAATGTATACTTTTGTATGTTTCATGGATACTTTTGTACGTAAATGTATGGCATTATGCACTTTTTTTTTTTTAAATCAAACTGTTACTCATTTGATTGCCCAACCAGCACCAATCGACTTAGGGATGCAGGATTGATGATGATGAATTTAGATTTAAAGGCGTTTCTCATTCAATTCTGAATATTTATAGACCACTGTTATATTAGTAAACTTTATTCACATATCGGTTTCAAAATCTCGAATTTGAAATTGTGTATTCACCCGATAATGATATATAACCGCATTTCTATAGAGGGTTTTGCGTAAGGTCATCATTTATTCAAGTTTGCAACAAGACAAAATATATTTTTGCCTGTCAGAAATTCCAAATGTGTTTCTAACTCGAACAAACATTTTGACTTGTCCAACCTAGCGACAAACAATGGAAAGGTGATGTTCATATCAGCTATTGAGATGAGATGAGATTTTTTTTATATGGGGTAAACGATTATTTTACCTTTAGACATGTCACAAATAAAATTCAACTACTTTACAAAGACCATGGATAGAAAGAATGAAAATCAGATACAGTGCTCAGTTGTTGCTAGGTCGGACAAGAAGCAATGTTTGACCATCCCACTTCGACCAGCGCACATTACACGATTAAAAGACATTTTGAAAGAGATTTGAATATGTTTTGCTTCCATCCGCATATGTATAATTTCGAAAGGCCCATCCCTGCAAGATCGAATTATTAGTCCTCAAAGTTTCTTTTGATCAGTGGCGCCGAAACATTTAAGTCAAACAAAATGTTCCTATTTATTCTTAGTGCGAAATCCAGTTTTACGATTGTTTAAAAATTGTGTCTACAAATACTGTGAGTTATAAACATGGCAGAGTGCATGTGGAGGGGCATTATGAACGTGTCGCAGTTTAGTGGTTCTGACACTTGGCCTTCAATCAGAGGGTCGTATGTTCGAATCCTACTCATGGCGTTACCTTCTTTCAGCAAAAATACATCAACATTGTTCTGCACTCTACCCAGGTGTGATTGGATAACGGTTGGAAGTGACTGTGGTCAATTAAGCATAAATCACCTTTATGCGCCCTGCTAGTATACTCCCAAAGGAGTGTATCGAAACTGCGCATATATTGTATGCTTGCGTGCTTGAATCAAATAAACCAGGATAATGAAAGCTTGATGTAGCAGTTGGTGGACTAAGTATCCCTGGCATCGATAATAGGGACCTTTAGCATGTACAAGACGGTAGTGCCGATCACAACGTTAGCTCTAAGGTCCATTCAAGAAGTAGTGTTGTGTTGGTGCACCCTTCTGGAACGGGCCTTAGAGCTAACGTTGTGATCAGCCATACCGTCTTGTACATGCTAAAGGTCCCTAAAGAAAACCGTTAGGGTACGGTTGGGTAAATGAGACGCATTATTATTCTTATCACTAAAAGCAAAAGGAATTACAATTATCATTTTGTTTCCATTTCCGACTTTACCCGTGTGTTTGGGTTACCAAAAAAAGTGTTTTGGTTTTGCCTGTGAAACACAGTGAAACGATTGTCACGCTTTATCAACGTGATTAATCTTCTTCGAATTACATCAGATCGCCCAGAAGGCTTCATGTAATGGCATTTCTATATTCCAAAACGTAAAAGAGGAAAACAGAATATTGATAAAAATCCTTGTCCATATTTTCTTATTAACTAGAAAATGATCGTTTATTTGGAATAAAAGAAACAAAAGATGAATATGGAAATAGCAACATGTCTCAATTGTATTTTGTTTGACTTGCGCACGTATAAAAAAAAAAGATTTCCAAATCAATCATACGATCGACATCAGTAATAAATCTATGACAAATCGCAAAATGTATTATATATCATTTATGTTACAGGCCCCAGGTGTTTTCCTAACCATGTTAAAAATTTTATGAATTTGTAGATAAAATCTAAAGTTGAAGTAGAATGGAAAGCGTTTGCATGTTTAAAGGATTATTATGTCTCATTAAAAAGCGCCCCTTGAAATGACCAAAAAGTATATTACCAGGAGAGAAGAAAAAATACAATCAATAAAAAAAAAGTAAAACGCAACAAAAATCATCTTTGTGTCTTTGTAAATCTCATTACATGTTTCATAAAAAACAGTGGCAAAAATGCCATCAATTTGGCAAGACAATCGCCTGAAGAAACGTTCATGTTTTTCCGGGCGAAATCGATGTATTTCTTTTGTGAACATGATAACGGCTATGACATAGAATCGTTCACCAACCCCTGGCTTGAAGGACATCTATTGTTAAACCATCTGAGGAATGATGGATGAATATATCCAACCTCAGGAAACGAAGCTTGGATGCAATATCGACATTCGTCGGGAGGGAGATTTATTGTTTCCAGGTAAAGTCAGGAAAGATGCATTATTTTGTGTTGTACCTGGGATTTTTTTTTTCCGTTATACACACTTATAAAAAAAAAGGGTGCAATATTGCACCTTGTAACACTGGGGGCATCATTTTGGAGCAATATTATATTTCTATCAGAAAGGTGCAATACTACTCATTTTCCTCAGTATTGCAGATTTTACAAAATATTTTGATATAGCTCCAGTTGTGGGGGTTAAATCGCACTTCATTCCAGGGCAGATAATTTACCGACTG
This sequence comes from Temnopleurus reevesii, assembly GCA_036244855.1. Lineage (NCBI taxonomy): Eukaryota > Metazoa > Echinodermata > Echinoidea > Temnopleuroida > Temnopleuridae > Temnopleurus > Temnopleurus reevesii. The sequence continues at coordinate 12,828 of BQKZ01003144.1, forward strand.
AGCTGTCTATCAGTTCTTATTTTGTGAGGAACATTATGACAGAACTGTCGGTAACCACAAGGAATTACATTGACATATTTTTAACGGTTGCCGGATCAGGGACAATGTTGGATGTTTTATAAATCAGTCCATTGGTCGAAAGCTGATAGCAGCTCAGTCTGTAAATCATATTTGTGTGCTACTTTACAAAAAAAAAAAATCGGCGATTGAATTTGTTATTTCTTTTTGTAATTTTTGTATTTGTTTATTCGAATTTCATGTAGAATATGTATAATATTAAAAAAAAAAAGAAAAGTCAAATACGCTTCACAGCAAACGTATTAGTTAAATGTTCAGAACCTTCTGTGAGAGAATGAGTTAAACGCCCCCCCCCCCACACACACACACACACTTCCTATGTCATGAAGATGAAGGATATAAGAAGACTTATTACTTGAAGTCTGAATATTATTACTGTTCCTAGCACTTATTCGTTATATTTTATTATTTTTTTTTTACCTCGAGTGAAAAGGAATATTATTGATGAAGTGCGGTCTGTATAGACTTGTTTCGGCTTTCTCTCCTTTTTTTTTTTGGGGGGGGGGGGTATCTTATACGCGACGTTAAGTCCTCCATTTCCGAGGAGTCATAGGTAGAGGTGCCGAGGTCATAAGGGATATCTTTTGTGTATAAATAAATCCAAGAGCCACCCAGCACGAGAGAAGTGCCATTTATCAACTCTCATATCACAAGAAATATTTTTAGAATAAACACAATTTTCATGCATGCTCCCATAAACTTGAGATCAATTCAAAACGCGGGCAAAAGCTCCTTATTCCACGCGAGTTGGTTTTAGGAAAGAAACTTGTTTCATATTCAGAGCGGGCGGTGAAGCAACTTCAATACAATTGTTACTGAATTCGCTCCAGGTACAGTTCATGATATTTCTGTGGATGAAGAATGGGTTGGTGACGAAAACATGCATTTGAATTTATCACGCTGAGTTTGGTAGCCGTAGACTCTTGGACTCTTCAACAACACAAGATAAATGTTCACGGAAATGACAAAAACAAATCTTACACTGCATTATCACAAAATAGAAAATCATCCAGAATTGGAAATCTTCCAAAGATAAGCGAGCCTCTATGATAATGATAATAGTAACGATAATGATAAGAATAGCAAAAAGAATAACAATGATGATAATTATGACAATAATGGTAATGATGATGATAATCAAAACATTTACACGGCGCTTTATACTGGCGTTTCTAAGCGCCTTGCTATTGGTGAACTAAAATCATTACGTCTAGTAGCATCAAATGAAATAGACCCCCTAAAAATGGAAATGTTGAAAGTACAACACAATATTGTGCAAGAGAGAAAAAGTTTCAACTCTATCAAATACATTTTGTAGCCAGTGGACTATGAATTTTGAGCAAAAAAAAATAGATAGAATGCCATACTTCTCTGCTCTAAAATAAGATTGTATACTACAAAGCCAAGCTTATTGGTCACACGCGTAACAGATAATGGCCATATTGATAGGTCGTGGCAGAGACACGACAGGTAAATCGTTTTTATTAGAGGCTAAAATGATCATCATCACAACAACAACAAAATAACTACCCCCCCCCCCCCTTTGAACAGTTGAAAGTAGCGCAGTTCTTTGACGGAGAGTGTCCACTAACAAAACTTAGGATGATGTCATCACTGGATATTTTTCTTGTTGTTGTTGTTGTTGTTTAAATCAATGTGAACATACTTTAAAGGAGAATGTCACTTTTTAAACGTCCCAAAGGTATTTTGTAAGCTCCTTGTGGCAAGAATTTTGTTCGGCCCGATTTTTATACTCGGAAAAGTGACATTTTCATCTACGATGTAAACTCAATAACGCACAATAATGTTTATAATAGTGATTTTCATGAACGATTTGTAGCCAGAAAGTTGGGAAACATTATTGCCAAATTTGGTTATTGAATTTCACTTTCAACTGGGTTAGTCTTGTTTTTATTGTTGTGTTTATTTCGCTCATCCCATCGAACATCTTCGCTGTCTTTAAAGGGGAGCCAACCCATGGAAATATCGTGCTCTCGTTGGATGAAGAACAGACTGAACAGACTGTGAAAGTTTGAGCAAAATCGGTCAACCCGTTCAAAAGTTGTGAATTTTCAAGGCCACAGAGATATGACGATCCCTACCGCTGATGGGGATCCGTTGATCGGCAAATTCGACGGAATGTGTGACGTCATGTCGGACAACTCTTCATTTCTAGCATTTCTTTATAGATTCTCCTTGTATACCTTACAACTTTACTCTAAATTTGACATTAATCCATTTTACAAAGTGAATGAGGAGTTGTTCGACATGACGTCACTGATTCCGTCGAATTTGCCGATCGACGGATCCCCATCAGAGGCAGTGATCGTAAAATCTCTATAAATTTGAAAATTCATAACTTTTGACCGGGTTATCCGATTTTGCTCACATTTTCACAGTTTGTCCATTTGATTTTCCTTCATTCAACGAGAGCACGATAATTATAGGGGTTGGTTCCCCTTTAAGATCGGGATGGTTTGCCAATTTGTTAATCACACTCGCGTGTCCTCTAATTTACAAGGGCATCTTTGTACCGCAATCTCGTTTCTCTGACAGCCAGTAAGCAGAATTTCTCTGTAATTGATATCACTGAAGCTACAAATTGCATTAGCAAACATGTCCGAAGAAGCTGAGAAGTACATAACATTTTCAATTTTGTTACGCCAATTAATATAGGCCTGCTCGTCATCCATCACGCACAAACAGGCAAATAAAAGCCGTTCCTTAATCCTAAAAATCCAAAGCTATTCAATGTTTTTGTGGAAAAATCGGACAAGAATTATGAATTTTTATTTGGAAAAATTGACGAATCAGTGAAAAATTTGATGTTAGGCAATTTGATGACATCATGGGTGAACTACTATGCCTAACCATCTTTACATTTATATGTATGGTGCACAGAAAGATACAAAGTTTATGTTTATTTCAACATGCACATGAAGGATCTACGAATATATTACGAATTAATTCTAAACTTTTCGTTTAAAAAAAAATGTTTTTTTTTTTGGGGGGGGGGGGTAACATAACAATTAGGTGACTATAATAAATGACTTAATCAGTTGCCAATTTGTCTAAATATTTAAACATTCATAACTTTCTTTTTTAGTTATCCGATTTTTCGCACATCTTTTTTGTTCTGTTACACTGATGATTTTTTTACTCCTTTTGGACAAATGTTATTTTGGGGTTGACACTTCTTCTAAGATCAAAATGTGACTGAACCAGAGTCAGAAATACATGTAGGGGAGAAGGAGATGGCGAAGAAGAATAAAGTGATGATGATCACGATGGTGATGATGACGAAGAACAAAAGTATGAAGAGGATATAGTGAAGGATAAGTAAAGTAAAGAAGAATATGACGACGACGACGAAGAAGAATGAGGAGGAGAAGAAGACTTTCTGACTTTTCAAATAAAACTTTATTTACATTTGAGTCAAGCAAACTAAATTAAAAAGATTAATGAAAAGCAGATTTCGATCACAAACCATATTGATCTAAACCCAGACTACAAGAAGAAGAAGAAGAAGAAGAAGAAGAAGAAGAAGAAGAAGAAGAAGAAGAAGAAGAAGAAGAAGAAGAAGAAGAAGAGAAAGAAGAAGAAGAAGTAGAAGAGGAAGAAAAGAAGAATGATGGGGATGAAAGTTGGAGGGTACGGGGGCAAAGATAATCATAATAGTCCACATGTGAGGTTCACTGGTTCTATACGTGCTATACAGAGTGAGTCAATAAAAAGTCGCATCTTCTTGAAGATGCATTGTTTGAAGTAAAAAAAAAATATTATGATGAATAAAATGATGTGTGTTCGGTAGAGTATATACTCCTGTACAAACAATGGGATAATCATTATAGCACTCATGTGAACTACAGACAATCTCCAAAAAATGCAAAATCCTATTTGCGCCAAAATGTCGAGGTGAAGACATACACATACATCCCACTCACACACACCCGAACATATACAGACATCCGAACATACACAGACACACATACACAAACACACACACACACACACACAATACCGATACACCTAAAGTTACAATTTTTGGCAAAAATAAAAAGGGTGGATTTCCTGTAACAGTAACGAAAAAGTAGAATAATAAAAATGGGCAAACACAATACCACATCCCACACATACACACTCATACACAAACATACTCAAAACAAGCATACCGCAGCCAAAAAACAAACACACACACACACATACACAACATACATCGATTCTTTGGCTAATAATATTTTTACTCTAATTAAAAGATAATGTACTATATTGAGTGTGTGTATGTGTGTGTTGTGTGTGTGTGTGCGCGTTCGTATGTGCGGTTTCAATTTACATGTCTGTATGCGTGCGTGAGTGTGCGTTTGTGTGTGTAAGTGTGTGTATGTGGGCAAATGTATCTTAAAACGCGATATAAACTATTTCTGCAAAATAAAGTGGGTCATGGACAATAGAGCCGTACGCCGCGCATTCTACTATAAGGACACAACAATTACATGTCGGTTCCGAATCAAATACCTAAACAAAGGAGCATTGAATTGGCGTTCGACTTAATTTTTCGGAAATAGATTATAGCGTGTTCTGTCTTCCTATAAAGTTCCATTCAAAACGTGTTTTGGTGTTCAACCAGCCACTTCGTATAAATTAAATTGCATTTTTAGGGACATTATTTGTTGTTCAGTCATGTGCACATTTATCAGAAACGTCAGGTATCCAAAATGTGGAGGTGTGACTACCCTTCCAACATTTACTATTCAAAATTTTCGTACTACTTTAAACGAGACGTCTTCAAAATTATGGGACAATATTTAGGACCCACTCTGTACATCTAGATCAGAAATTGATGTCGAAAGGTGAACAAACGAAAAGATTTTTGGCAAATCCTACAACCCTGAAGGTGGGTCCAATTAACATTTTACAGCTCTGAAATAACAACATCGAAACAGGTTAATGGGAATACGGTCGTTTTCAAACATTTAAAATCAGACTTTTGGACAAAATTTAGCAAAATTAAGAATATAATTATTAAATGATTAGCAATAAAATGGTACATAATAATTTGATGATAAATATTTTAGCTTAATATTCAGAACAATGTTCACACAGAATCGCGTCGCGTCGTTATCAAAAATAGCTGCTGCGACTTTGTCTTTCAACTCAAGCATTCAACCTGGGATTTAGTCCATCATAAAATTGGTACTTCTTAGCAGGGAGTTGTGAGTTTTAAAACTCTCAACTCCCTGTTCTTAGTATCTTCTTGAAGCCCCAGTAACATGTAATCCACGATTCAACACGACTCTACACGACTCTTTGTACAGGATTCAACTGGGTAGATAATGACAAAGAATCGTGCTGAATCGGGGCACCATATTAATTTCCAAGCAAATCAATATTCATTTTCGTTTTCTACTTCTGAGAACGGTATCTGGGCTTTACTTTAGAAGAGCAAATTCTCGCTTAAGGACACTGCTTGAATGACGAAATATACAAAAACGTATGTTTCGGATGATGAAATGCCCCCACATTCCATGATTTTCAAAATTTCACATTAAATGTAAGTTTTCACTCCTGAATTTCACCACTGTCATCTCGAATATGATCTTTACATCAAAATCGTATCAATCCGGACCTTTACAATCTCTCGCCACATAGTTCAAGTACACATGGTACCTTTGCAGATCTTCTCCAAATCCCTTGGGGTAGGCGGAGGGGGCGATAGGTGAAGTCCACTTACCGGTAGCAGCCGACCGTGAAACCCCGCTCAACATTCACCTGTTGCTATGGTAACAAGATGAAATTTTTCATCTCGACTTGTGTTTATATATTAGAGCATGACTTTCTTGGGGGTTGAGGGTGAGGGTAGTGGGATTTGTTTTGCCCCTGGAGTGGAAAACAAAACGGCCGAGTTGGTTTTTGGGGTTATTAATGATCAAAACAAGCTTGATTAAAATAATCTTCTTATTTCAGTCATCCTTCAGCGAGTCGCTCAAGATGGCATTTATGACGATTATTGGTGATCTCTACAAAACTAACGTGCACCGCAATGCGACTGTGGACGTTTCAGAAATGGCATCAGGTTGTGTCGGCAACAAGTTGTATTCTTTTTTACAAAACTATTTGTATGTGAAAAAACATGCACCATCATTGATTTCGTCAAGGAATTCTGCGAAGATGTCGTGGTATAGTGGTTCTGACTCTCGCCTTTCAACCAGATGGTCGTACGTTCGAGTTTCACCCATGATGTTAATTTCCTTCAACAAAAAATTTGTCCGCAATGCTGCACTCTACCCAGGTGTGATTGGGGCCCGATATGATATAGCAATTCATTATTTGATGATGTGTGCAACTATGGCTGCGTTCATGCTCGGCTTAAATTGTATTCTTAAAAGATTTTAAGATACATATAATGAGTCTTTTTAGCACTTTGTGACATTGCTCATGTAGGTGTTTATTCAATCTTTCAGAATAGTACCTGGGGTGTGTTTCATAAAGCTGTGTCTTGATCTATTCACGACTATACGAACGACTGGTGACCCTTTCTCACACTAAATGATAACCCCTGATATTATTTCAATCATCATTGTGTCATTGTCCCTTTTCTCTGCACCAATGTAGGCATGTTCTTAGGGTGTATTATGCCCCCCCAGGAAAAAAAAAGAAAAGAAAAAAGAAATGGTCGTGATTAGGGAAAGGAAGTGAGCAGCTACGCAGCCCCTCCAATCTTGCACATCTTCCTTGACCACTCCTTTTATCATTATTTTCATTATCACCATTACACAATCTTATTATTTGCAAGTTATGTTTTTATTCACATGTAAATTTGCCAAATGTATTCTTATTTCGTATCATGTTGTATATTATATGTCTTTTTAAAGATTGGGAATAAAGTACCATACCATACCATAGGAATCTCATCAGCTAATTTCTCAGTAAGTATGACACAAGGTAGAAAATACGATGAATACCGCCTATGCTTTTGCTTTGAACATCGTCCATCAAAAACAATCACACTTTACAAAATTCATCACACGATCGGGAAGGTTTTAACTGGGTTGCGAAAGTGTGCCAATTCTCATCAAGAATTAAACCTGAGTGTCCCTCCGGCATAAAATATGAAGCGATGGCATGTCGCACATAAAGCTCATGCCAGGTTAATTTTGCAATGGGTATATCCCGAAGGTAGCATTAGTATAATGACAGAGGGCTTTAAACTTTGAAGGCTATAATCTATCAAATTGTAGGGAAAGGCGGATATTGGTCTTATGATTTTTCATCACTCTCATACAGAGAGCTATTTTTTGGTGCCTGGGGTTAATTTTGCTTGTTTCTGCACCTGTATGCGTGATGGTGTTTCTGATCGACAATGCAATCATAAGCTTTCTGATATATCATTTAATGGTAACACAAAATAATCTATTTCAGTAAAATTAAGTTGAACACCATTTCAATGCTCCTTTGTAATGCTATCAAATCAGAAACGACTTGTGATTGTTGTTTCCGCACAGTTCAATACACGGATTACGGAAATATTGTCACATGGCCAGCTTTGTTTTACCATGTTTACGGAAATAGATAATATCATATTCGGTATATTTTTCACATTATTTCTGTATTGAAATATTTGAACCTGCCAGCTGTTATATTTGCTACGCTAACAGTGAGTGCATGCCCTGACGAGATTGTTCACTTTTAAATTCAATATTATGTGTAAAAAATACCCTCTGTTTCATTCATTTTTACATACCTCCGCCACTTCCGAGCCATGCACACCGCCCCCTTCCCCCATAGAAAAACGGAAAAAATGTATTCCCTTGATCGAGTTAAAATTCCAGTCAAAGGCTGATGTACATTAAACTTTAACCTGAAGATGACAGCTACAAACATGAATCTGACACGGGTGACGAATATGATTTCAAAACATGGACTAAGTCGTGACACAGTTTTTATAGAAATGCGAAAATTTGAAAATTTGGGGCAGCTGAATGTATCCAATGTTATTCAGGAAAGTTTCATTGTTGTGAGGAAACAAATCGAAATAGACGTCAAATATCAATGAGCTAACCCGGAAGCAAAATAATGTTCTGCAAGGCATGCATCACCTACTTATCAAGCTTCTAGCCATGCACAACAATCAACTCCACTCCCTCAAAATAAAGAAAGGATGAAAAAAATGTATCCCCTTGATCGAGATGAAATTCCATTCAAAGGCTGTGGACTAAACTTTAACCTGATGATGATAGCAAACATGAAGGATTTAAAGACGACGAAATGACAAAAAAACATATTTTTGCTGAAAGTTTGATTCAGCCGTATTTGTACGGTATATCCAATATTATTCAGGAAATTGTTGTGAGGTAAGAAATCGAAATAGATATGGCTTACCCGAAAGGAAATGCTCAAAACATTCAACTTGAAACTCAAAAATATGACTCGTAACTTGAAAATTTGACTTGAAACTCGAAACTCGAAAAAATAAGGCTCATCACTTCCATATAGCCACCCACAACAATCAAATCCCCCCCCCCCCCAAAAAAAAAAAAAGAGGGAGAAAATGTATCCCCTTGATCGAGATGAAATTCCAGTCTAAGTCTGATGTGCATTAAACTTTAACCTGAGGGTGAGAAGTAACGTAAATCTGGCACGGGTGACAAGCAAGATTTCGAGACATATACTTGATATGATCATCTTTCGTCAAAATCACAAAAACTGTCATAAGTGTATTTTCCACGAAAATTAATTCCGGATAGGATAATGAAAATATTGTCTCTTTTGCACGAAGGAACGATAGCGAACGGAAAATATCACACAAATCTGTCATTAAAATGTGTTCTCATGCAACACTTCTCTTCCACCAGGCTGACACTTGCACGACTTTTGGCCACCATTTTGTAGTGGCGAGTCGTGCCATTTTCGGGGCACGCACTGGGAAGCTTTCGCACTGTTCACGACTGGTTCGCGCATAATTTAAGACCGATTCACAAGTAGTTGACGAATGTATGTCCATCTGTGTCCATCTGTGTCCACGATGATACGATCTAGGAGGTGTTTCACCAAGATAAGAAAGACTTTACGCACGACTTTAGGTTCGACTTGTACCCCTTCTTGTGCGTAATAATTCATAATAGTGCGCGCATTCAGCGCAAGAATTGATACCAGTCGAACGTAAAGTCGTGCGTAAAGTCTTTCTTATCTTGGTGAAACACCTCCCTGGCAAGATGAGTTCACACATAGCTTGTGCATACTTTGCGCATAGTTTACGCACTTCCCGCATTGGCACTACGAGTTTGCGCAATTCGGATGGTGTCGTGATCCTACTGTGTCTCAGGGATAATATCGACACTTGATATGGATGACAGGGCGCTATTAGTGGCAGTCTGTGACAGCCGTGGCATGACTCGCACTGCAAACTATTGTCATGCATCATCCCGCATTGTCCCGACGGGTTCACGAACAGTTTGCGCATAGTTCTCGACCCGGTCGCGATATTTTGTCGTGACCAAAATTTTGAACACTCACAAGAAGTTTGCGCACACTTCATGGCAGTTAACGACTGGTTTGCGCACTGACAAGAATCGAGTCGTGCTAATGTGTGCTACAAATTCATGCGAGCATCAGTCTGGCTGATTTAAAAAATTATCGTCCCGATATGGCACGCAGTCACGACGAATTTGCGCACACTTCACGCCAGTTCACGACTAGTTTGAGCACTGGCATTTCTTCACTATAAATGCATTATTTTGTGGTCAATATCAGGTTGTTGTCTCAAGTGAAGGTTCCATGCCTTTTCGTCAATGGAGTCTTTATCCGTCACGCTGGTGACTAAAATAGCTGACTTTTTATTTTACAATTTTATTTTCAGGTATGAGACATAACATTTATTTTGTGTGCGTGTGTAAAACATGAACCATAGAAATTAGATATGTGTCCAACATGTGTATCAAAGTTGGACATTATCTGGTCACGTCACAGATAAATACTGAGGTTAGTTTGTGTTACGTGTGTAACGCATTACATGTCACAATCATAACATAACATTCCTAAACATCTGATCGGTGACGTGACGACAAGCCTAAATGTTACATCTCTTATTTTGGAGCCAATAAATTGCTCCTAAATAAGTTTGAATGAGAAATAAACGAAACTTCATACATGATTTGTATTTAAAAGTAGGATTATGATCTCAAAAGTAATCTTCGGGGTCACAAACGTAACACAGAATAGCCCAGAGAAGAGAATATCATATCAATGTCGAACCGTATGATGCATTAATTCTTATAAAACATAAAGCCTTTCTTTGGCTTTGTTGTCAACGAATTCCATGTTTCTTGACAAGTTTTTTTTTTCTCACTGTTTCTATCTTTCAGCTTTCTTCAATAGCAAGCGTGTGTAACTGGACAAATAATGAATGCCCACAAGGTAATGCATTAATATTCCACTTTCATGATTCCTTTCATTCTGATATAAGTGCCATAAAATGATATTTCACCGGCCTATATATGAACATTTTCAGGATTTTATGGTGGGAGGGGGAGGGGGTGGTGGCAGAGGGAGATTGGGGGCTCAGCTTGGTTTCCAATTACCACTTATGCCTTTGGGCGGGGTTGCTCAATGAAGTCTTAATTTGGGGGAGGAGGGGGGGGGGGGGCTACGCCTCCAAGCCCTCCGCCCTGGTTCCAAATTCTATAAATTTACTTCAGTGGCATATTACAACGTTTTCGCACCATTGCTGACATTCTATGGTTCTTTTCTTCCAACTTTATTCCAACTGTATTTGGCATATCACCAGTGCAGTAACCAACTTTGATTGATGCTTACGAAAAAAGATTCATCATGATTATCCCATATCGGATCACGTATGCTGCATTGGCTAAAAAGGCATTTCTCATTTTTATGAAGAAGTTAGCATTCAAATCTCTTACAATAACATGCCAAAAGATTACGCGGATGATTTGAATGTCTGCAAATGTATTCGTTACTTTTCCAGTTAAATGTCGCTTTAAAAATAAGTTATGTTCGCGATTGAACCCCCCCCCATAAAAAAACACATTCATTCAAACAGTTTCAAAAGTAATCTGCTCAAAATAAAAATAAAAAATACGCAAGAAAGACAGTTGATCATGTTTCACGTTTTTAAGAGACCAACATTTGCGACGTTTCGAATGTTATTGCTCGTCTTCATCAGGCATTAGACTTCGCTAATATACGGATGTGATGTGTAGCCGCTATGAATCTTTCTTTCTTTATTGTTATCTGTATGATAAGTGGCATTTTTTTCAATTTTTCAAATATAATCCTTTTAGATTTCGTAATGGCCGCCGACCAATGGTCAAATCGGTTTTTGGCTGGCAGTTGTTTAAATGTGTGTGCTTGTGGGTTTTTTTCGCTCTCTGTTTGTTTATTTGTTTGTTTGTTTTTCGATACTCTCCAATTCTCGAGCAATTAGTGGAAAAACTGCAGTCGTTCGTATAGGCCTTACTTCTTAGAAAAACTTGCTGAAACATCTCCCATATAGACAAATACTGGAATGCTCGCATCTTCTCAACTGGCCTTTTATCGGTGTCTCCCATCTATTCAGCAGGCCTGCACATATTCGAATGGTCAATGATCTTTATCAGATAACAGACCATTCCAGAGGCAATTGAGGTCGTCCCCCACTCACCATCTAAGGCCCCGATCACATAGAGGCCCGGAGGCAATACGATTCAACATGTCTCTTTGTTAATTTACAGTTAACTGCCTCAGAACAAAGAGTCGTGTTGAATCGTGTTGCTTCAGGGGCCCTATGTGACCGGGGCCTAACATCTTACTGTGTCTTGCCATCATATATCATGGGGAGGTAGCACATTTCTTTGAGAGTTCATATGTGTTAAATGACGACATTAATCGTATATGACCAGCCGCCTTCAGCTATTTGGGTGGTTAAGTATATGGCCATAAGGCGCCGGGACAACCATTACTCTTTTTGGGACATTATTTCTTCCCCTCCTCCCCTATTTACGAGGGGGCAGACGGGAACTGACTCCCTTTCTTTTCCCTGTCATCTCGGTTATGGAATGAAAATGTACAAGCTATTTTATTTTGGTACTATTTTTGTCAGTCAAGAGGCGGGAAAAACAAAAACATTATTTTGGATCTGCCCCTGCACATGCATGTATGCCCGTTCTTTTTCCGCATTTTCATTTTTCAAACGCCCCTTTTCGTGCTATTTACAGGGTTATGTTGTGTGAGACCAAGCTGATTTTTTGACAGATTTACATTATATCATCATGACAAAATATTACAAACATGCGCCTCAAACGGACTTTTCAAACTTTCTTTTAAAACCCATATTCCAAATCTCACAGGAGAGAGCGAAAAAGAAAGCGAAAAACATTCTGATTGCGAAATTCCAGGTTGGAATTCAAATACCTGCATCACTCCACTGCACGATTGTTGTTGTAATATGGATAGCGGTCCCTCGACCCAAGTCAGAATTGTGTGGTAGGGGAATCACAGTGCTTTACTTCAGATTAATGTGATACCGAATGCTTTTGGAAATATTTCAACATTCCAACGGTATTATTTATCACCTACCATCCCAAAAGTTCATACATTTTAGTTTGACTTTGTATGTTTAGTCTTTAGGTTGAGAACTTAAATAAATTGTGTAAGTATTGGTATGCTCGTGTCATGATATTGTGACACCATGACCCGTGAAATCATAATTCATGATGATACTATGCTAGCAGATTCTGGAATGTAAAGACGTCTGGATATGCGGCAGACTATAGAGAGGATAGAGCCTCAAACAAAATTTGGAATGCCTTTTAAGGAGAAGTTAAAAAGAGATATTTTACTATTTCATAAAAAGGAAAATAATTTGTTCATATATAATTATTAAGAATAATCAAGATTGGTTAAGGAATGAGGAAATTGCACTTTTAGTCAACTTTCTTTTGAATCACTTTTCTGTAGATTAGCAACACTGCTATGACGATATAAGCTCTCCATGGACTTTCATATTTTCTCTAAATTTTTTTTCAAAAATATCATCAATCCTTAAATCTTTCTGAAATGCAGAGTGTATGTCTCGCTACACTTTAAAAAAAAGAACAATAATTTCATAGGAAAAGAAAAAATGTTAATGTGTTTAATTTCTTTATTTTTAAGCAATTCTGATCATCCTCTTCTGCATGTAATGCTTTTTAAATTGGTTCATTCATTATTTTGATCGAGACAGCAACAGATCTGGTTTGGACTTCCGATTTAAAGACAATGTCACAGATTATGATTTTGTTATTTTACAAATATCACATCAAGCTGTCTGACCTATATTAGGGTTGATGAAACACAACAAAGAATGCAAAAAGGAAACTATACAGTCATGCACTATCAATATTTGAATAAAGCGTACCATGGATATAGGCGGGTTTACTTATAATATTCAAATTTATGTGCGTTTAACGTAGTTACGCCATGTACGCGGTATTCCATAGGCCGGTTGATAACAATAAGACTACAATACTTGGAATCCAGTTTGCATGCATTACTTGTTGCTATGTCGGGCAAGCCTTGGGCAAGCTTTCGAGTTGTCAAGAACAACCTTTGTGTTAGAGGTATGCATAAAATTTGCATCTATATATTAGTAAACCCGCCTATTCCTACAGTACATGCGTTCATGTGGGTCACAATTTTGAATTTTAGCTCATTTTGCAGTACTAAATGTTGATTTGAAGCCTAATATTTTTAACAAATTTGACTAAGTACACCATTAACCATTCAGGTAGCATTTACGGTCTAGAAAGTTCAGGATTTTTTTACACGAAACAATGTTGTACAAAGCCTTTAAACAGATTTGAAACATTGGGAAAAGGAAGAGAAAGTTTATCTCAATGGAGCGCATCACTGCATGAATCTAAGTCGAGAAGAAGAATCCCTTTCGCGGTGTTAATAGAAGTTAGATGTTATCAGGATAGTCATCAACTCGAATTCGGGCATATCAAACAACTCATCAAGTCACTCACGAGCTCTCAGATTAGGAAAAAAAAGCCTCTGTAGGATTAAAGAAAACGGGTACACCTCATGCTGTTTCCCAGTTCAATGAACGATCAGAATTTTGATAATCATATACNAGCCTCTGTAGGATTAAAGAAAACGGGTACACCTCATGCTGTTTCCCAGTTCAATGAACGATCAGAATTTTGATAATCATATAAGATATTGACATGATATTCATACCATCAGCAGATAAGTAAAGAAAATATAATACTCGCCACTTCAGCATTGATTGTGAAAAGAAATATATGGTAAGGTCTAAGGCCCGGGCACACCAAACACGGCATGGCATCACGGCACGGTTTTTACGCGATATCTTGATTGCTATTGGCCAGTGCGCTCCTCCGCGCAAGGGATGTTCAACCATTGGCCAATCACAGGGGAGACATCGCGTAAAGTCCGTGCGGTGATGCCGTGCCGTGTTTTGTGTGCCCGGGCCTTAAATCCCACATCTTCATGAGTGGGTTTTCCAAATTGTTGGACGGTGGATTATGGACGGTAGAAAACGAGTGCGCATCTGATGTGCGCATCTGAAAATAAAACTATGATCTAATTAGCATTTTACGTTCATAACCGGTTAAATTCTTTACGAAGACATATCTTTGCTAATCATAAAAAAATAACAAGTCTTTCTGATTTACATAATTTTTAGATCTTACATGTCTTACGTAAGACTTGAATTTTAAATATTTTTAATCTAGAAAATGGTAGAGCTAGATTAAACTTGATAGAATAAAGTGGGACATCCTTTCAATGCTTCTTTATATTTTTCGTGAAATCGAAAGCTATATAATAATCATAATAATGTAAATGTGATGTATATCAGTTATAGTACATATTTCAGTACATGGCGTAAAGGCATATTAAATCTTTCCACGGTTCATTTTCGAAACCACATCTAACTTTATATAATGGACCATATCTTTGGACGAATGTGCCATTATGTTCCAGGGAACGATTCATCCCAGAAAGCTTTAGTTAAAAGCATGACTACATGACACCACAAACCAGCTCTTTCTCAACAGCTCATGGCGTCCCTTATCATTAGGTGATCAGATCCCCTGATTCTATCTTGTTCTCTTCCCATCAGTTTCCCCTTGCAGAATCGGCGCAAATCCAAGAAAATCCTCGTTGTGAGCGCCACATACTGTTAAAGGGAAAGACTAGTTTTGGGAGGAGAGCGCTTCAGATATTTAACTAGTTTGCGAGCTGCAGTAAAATTATTACCATAATGCATTTTTTCAATAGTAAATTAGAGCATGTTCATAGTTTGTTTGAATGAAATCGACC
>BQKZ01003144.1:61758-81767 GCA_036244855.1 Temnopleurus reevesii
GCATACACTGCAGGCCTATTGTTTAACGGGAAATGAGATATACTTTATACACATACACTGTGTGTGAAGGGCGAGATGAGTGTTATATAACCTTTTATTGCTACGTGTGTATATACTGCGTGGTTGTATTTTGCATACACTGTAGGCCTATTGTTTAACAGGAAATGAGATATACTTTATACACAAACACTGTGTGTGAAGGGCGAGATGGGGAGGGGGTCATTTATCATTTGTTGCTGCCCAAGCGCCCCCTAACTGTCAAGTTTTGTTGAAAGCTATCAAGGGAGAACAGAGATATGGAAATATGACTTTTTTACCCCTTGACCTTTGACCTTTCTGAAAGCGAACCCCTCAAGGGCAGTCTTGGGGCCAACCTTCATACATCCACCAAGTTTGGTCCAAATCGGTCCAAGGAGTCCGGGGATATGAAAAATTGACCTTTGACCCTAGTGACCTTGACCTTTCACAAAATCAACCCCTCAAGGACAATTCTGGGGTTCCCCTACATACACCCACCGAGTTTAGTCCAAATCGGTCAAGGGAGTCTGGAGATATGAAAAATTGACCTTTGACGCCAGTGACCTTGACTTTTTACAAAATCAACCCCTCAAGGGCAATTCTGGGGTTCTCCTACATGCACCCACCAAGTTTGGTCCATATCGGTCCAGGGAGTCCGGAGATATGAAAAATTGACCTTTGACCCCAGTGACCTTGACCTTTCACAAAACCAACCCTCAAGGGCAATTCTGGGGTTCCCCTACATACACCCACCAAGTTTGGTCAAGATCCGCCCAAGGATCTGGGAGGAGTAGTGGAACAAACAAATTAACAGCTCTCCTTTAGATATTAGGAGGATGACTTTGAAGAAGGCTGGCTAACTTGTTGTTGTGTTTATTTTATTTCTTTGTTCATGACCTTAGAATGTCGTTTGACAGCAATTGCTAGTCCACATGAAATATACACCATGCCTAGATCATATGGGACATGGATGAAGGATACCTCTATAGATGCTAAACAACCTGATGCAATCTGGATCTCCATGCACCACCGTGGCGCTATACTCATGGGTAAGTAGGGGTGGATCCAGGGTATGTAATTATGGAAGGGGGTGCAAATTTCCCTTTTTAGATATGTGAAGTTTCATGACGTCTTGTTCTTCTTTTTCTTGCTTGTCAGTTCTTTAGGGTAAAATTTTTCTTTGAAACATTTTATTTATCTATTCCTCTATTTATTCATCAGAATGTGGAACAGCCTCCCCACCACAAAACCCCTTCCCATCTGTATCAAATCCTGAATATGTCAGTAGCAATGTATTTACTTTAGGCTGTGAAAAAAAAATAGAATATAAAAAACAAAAAACAAATCAGCAATGAAGGTAATTTCGTGAAAATGATTTATGTTCGTTTTACAAAACATTTCTGTAAGTTTATGATAATACTTTGTGGAGTCATCATGGTGTAGTGTTTTTTACTCTCACCTATCAACCAGAGGGTCTTAGGTTCGAATCCCACCCATAACGTTACGATCCTTCGGGAAGATATTTATCCGCATTTTGCTGCACTCAACCAAAGTGAGGTGAATGTGTTTTGGTAGGAAGTAATTCCTTGAATACAGTGAGCACAAAATGGTAGCCTTCATATGGTAAGGTAATTTTCTATACTTTATATTTCATGCATATTTTTGATTTATTTATTTTTTCTTTTAAATTCCGTACTACAAAAATTGAATGCTTTCTCATGATACAGAATACAAGAATATGGAAGACTTGATGGACCGGCGTCTCTCGGCGACATTCGCCCTGCCTTTCCAATGGGACGGGACTGGTCATGTGATCTATAACGGGTCGTTCTATTATCATCATAGGGACACACCTTTCATCATCAGGTACAACTTGACTAGCGGCTCTATCATCAAACGGGTAAGTCCATAATAATGGCTATTAGATACATACTTAGTAGCAGCTCCATTTTAAAGCGGGGTAAGTCCTAACTTTGTGGTATACCATGAACTATTATATTATCATCATAGAAACACGCCTTTCATCATTAGATACAACCTCACTAGCGGCTCCATTATCAAAAGGGTAAGTCCAGGTGACCTTTGCAATAATTTCTGACAATCAATTGAATGATTTTTTGTGTTGGGTAGATAAATAATTGAATAATTCTTGCCTTATCCCAACATGAATAAACACTGATTGACAGTGCTTTACCGAGAAGCTGAGAAAAAAACCCACTTCCATCAGCTCTCGGTGGTCTAGTGGTAAGACGCCTGTCTAGTCATCAGGAGATCGTGGGTTCGATTCCTACCCGAGAATGCCTGAGATTTTTTTCTCAGCTTCTCGGTAAAGCACTGTCAATCAGTGTTTATTCATGTTGGGATAAGGCAAGAATTATTCAATTAATTTCTGACAACTTTGCCATTTTTCAAAAATATATCTGTGCATTGACGATAAGTCAGACCTGTGAAATCAATTTTGCTGATTGGCACTTGCACATCAATGCCTTTGAAGTTACCATGAATGGCAAAGATGATCAATGGTAAGTTTTATGCAGTGGGCACCAGATCTAAAAACTTGCAATTATATTTCCAATCTACAGTGTATATATATTTCACTTCGTATGAAATCTGATTTTGCTTCATATTCATGGTATTACATCCAATATCCTAATGAGAAAAAAAGGTATGCCCGTGGAACTTCTTAATTGATTTTTTAAAATTATATTTTGATTTGATTGGAAATGAAAAAAAAAACTAAACTGAAACTGAATCAAAAGTGCATGGCCCTGATGTATGCTATCTAAGGTAGATTTGGAACTACTATAAAAGGTTTTGGCCTAAGAATTTTCTCAAACTGGTACTACTGTACATGTATTTGTAAAAGATTGGAAAATAGCACACTAAAAACTATTTTCCAGACAAATCAAACTGAGCTGTAAAAATCTTACTCTAAGACAAAGTGAAAACATGGCATGAATGACACGTGCTATCTGTAGTAGATTGGAAAATAGTGTAGAAATACAAGTAGCAAAACTTTTCTCAAACCTGTACTCTCTACACTTATTAACATAACATTTTTCAAGGATACTTATTATGATGTTACTTAAGTATGAAGAGGCAATGCATCAAGGGGTTTAGATATCATCTTCTGATATATATTTCGATTTCCAGTTTTGAAAATAATCCCATATGATCAACTTAAATGCATTTCTCAATCACTCTCCCTCCTTTCTCCACCACCTCTCTTGTTCTCTCTCTATCTTGATTTTTCCCTCTCAATCTTCAATTACTGTCTCTCTAACAACAGATGAGAATACCCAATTTTGGCTACCAGAGCAATGCCTTGTTCGAACTCTCCTCGGGATACACCAACGTAGACTTAGCTGTGGATGAGAATGGACTCTGGATTATATACCCACTCACACGCACCGGATTCGAGGGAAAACTCGCTATATCGAAACTCGACATAAACACCCTAGAAATCATCCAAACGATTGCAACAGAGCACAATTTCCAATCCACAGCGAACGCATTTATCGTCTGCGGCGTCCTGTACACGACTAAGGGACCGCATGGCCGGTCATCAAGGGTGGATTTTGCTTACGATTTACTGAGGGAGGTTGAATTGGCGGACACGAACATGAATATTCAAAACAGACATCGAAGAACAGTGATGCTCTCGTATAATCCTAGAGATCGATTGCTCTATGCATGGGATAAAGGCAGGCTACTCACTTATGATCTTACCATAGAGAAACATACAGAGTAGCGATGAAGGATTCTGTACATATCACAAAGTGTTAATATGTAAAATTATTATGACTGGCAAAGATGAGGCCAGAAAATGATGTAAATATTATTGTAACACCGAAACTCCAAACAGTATTAGAGAACACAGCCCTCCTCATAAATTTGGACATAAATTTGGACATAAATTTGCTACATCTTTACTACACTGTACATGGGCTAACTTTTGCCAAACATTCTGGGAAATAGCGGGTTTTTTCTTCACTAAGCTTCTTCATCAATCAGCTTACATGTGTTTCATCATGTAAAAATCACTTAACCCTTTGACTACTGGAACCGGGTAGTCCCTACACAAAGTTTATGGGTATTAAAGAATTCAGTAAAAAATGGATTAAACCTTTGACTACTGGAAACGGGTAGTCCCTACACAAAGTTTATGGGTATTACAGAATTCAGTAGTCAATGGGTTAATACACCGTTGGGTTGTTTGCATTCTAACTTGCTATGAATCCCAATGACCGAGTAATAATGTGAGCACGTTGGTCATTTTTGATAGGAACTGGTAAAGCACTATATTAAAAAAAACACATATTACAAGTATCATTAATTTATCATTGAATGAATATTCCAGGGAATAACATCACTTTTCACATTTGATTAGCGCTTTTTGACATTTAGGAGAAATTTTGAACACTTTACTGTACAGTTCTATGTGAAAAAATTGCTAAACAAAACATTTTTTGTGTAGCAATCATGCTGAAATGCATAGCAAATTGCGATCCGATACCAGGAAAATGTTTTCTAACGATTGGTATTTCTAGCAATCAAGTAACTTGTTTAAATAATTCAACCACCTCATACAAATGAATGGACAGTATGAGAAGACTACGTTCTCCATCTACCATGCACAGTTGCAAGTAGTATTGCAGTGTGTGCAAAAGGGATTTCCGGCACATTCCTATACAAAATCATATAATAAAAACGTTCGACAGAGGATGTTCAGAACAATAATCTGTTTTCCAGTATATGGAGGTGCTACAATTTCTGTATAAATGTAAATATGAAGATATATGTAAATTATGGTCTTTGTATATTGTTAGTTTACTCAAATATAATGCACATTCATACAAAATATAGGTCCCTATATTTGTTAATGTAAAGTTGATATACTTTATAATATAGAACTTCTAAGTCCACTGCTATTTTCAAAATAAAATTATGAATAACTACAAATGAATATCAGAAGGCCTGTTTACAAAAAGATTCACATTTTATGCACGTATCTTGCTAATAAACGTTGTTGCATGGTATTCCTTTAACTGGTTAGTAATAATTATGTACAATATTTTTAATCCAATTTACATATTATTACATTACTTGCTGCTATGTCGGGCAAACCTCAAACAAGCTTTCAGGTTGTTCAGATTAAATGTTGTTCATAGAGTATGCATAAAATTTGAATCTAATAGTAAACCTGCCTGTTGCACAATAACAAAGTCATAAATCTTTGAATGTTTCTGAAAAACAAAGTAGTTCATTTATTTACAAGTTGCTTTTTAGCTTGTTTTACATGACAATAATAACATTTTCAATGTTGTTTACAGTACTGCATACACTAATGGTATGTTTACATCAATACTAACTTTTACATTCATGTTATACAACAGCAGAGATGCCCATCATTCTGGAATATGAATGATATAAATTAAAATGCGAATTGCAAAACGGCTCAAACATATTCTCATTAGAGAAAGCATGATAAAATGAGGATATGATTCGGCACACCTTATCCAATGGTTACGAGTGCATATGCGTTATCAAAGGATTTGGAAAATTGGCGCAATGAATGCCCCCCAAAAAGGTTTTCTGAATTGTCTTGTAGTGCCGAATGGTTTAATTTGGGGAAAATTCACCAGCTTAAAGAGCTAAAAAAATAACAGAATAGTGAAATTTCACATGGTACTCCAGTGTACCAAATAATGCATCATATGCTTTCTCAAACAAGAAAATATTGGATTCAGCTGCTTGGTGATTCACATTTTAATATCTGTCCTCATGCATACTCTGCAATGGTTGGCATCCCTGCATACATAAGGCAAATATTGTTCTGTTCATAAAAGGGTACTTTTACAGTACTGCAGCATACCGGACAAACTTTAGGTTCTGAACACATTTTTGTCCCATCATGCCATAAATCTGAGTACGAAGTCTATGAATGTTGGTAAAGAATTAAGCATCCTACATGTACTTGAATTGTGTTTCATACAGCTGTTTATAGATCTATGTACGACTCTACGAATGACTGGTGACCCTGTCTCCACTCAATGATAACGCATATCGCTGAATCCCATCGAGGAAAGTGTCACCAGTGGTTTGTAAAGTTGTGCGTACCTTTACGAACAGCTTATAGCTTATGAAACAGCTTATGAAACAGATCCCTGTCTCTATGGTAACATGTTTTATATGGCATTAAATACATGCATTCACCCAACTGTAGCTACATGTAGGCATTATATGATATATGTATACCTACTACACAAATGATTAAGGCACATTGGAAAAACAGCTTCCTGCCGCACAATACTGTTCTGTTAATGAAACCTGAAAGGATACTTTTACAGTATTCAGTCGCATTCATGCAATCTTGTATCTCATGCGAGTTTGTGTATGTATTTGCACATCAGGAGTAATAAAACAAAGAAATAGAAGTCACTACTCTTGATTTTATATTATTTGCAGGGTACTTTTCTAAACCTTTTCAATAACAAATTCATTTGTACAGCAGAATCATACCTGCCACACTTAACAAGTTTCTTTATCAATTGTTGTCCTTTCATGCTACAAGTCTATGTACCAAAATCTATGATGTTGGCAAGGAATTGTACACCCTTCTGTCTCTCTGAAAAACATCTTTTTGCTTTATATAAATATACTCATTGTTAATGACTTGGTCTGCGCTAGAAAACTCTTGCTTTAATTAAAAGCAGAAAAATCAGATGAAAAAATCAAAAAAAGATTGAAGGTAATCCGACAAGAAATAACAAAGTTATGAATATTTCAATGATATGACTGAACAGTGATAATTCATAAATTACTGTACGCAGTAGGACGTAACATGTGACTTTTGGTCAAGTGCATAAGACGTGGATCATGCACTTCCTGTCTGTAAGCTTATTATAACTTATTGTTTTTAAAAATCCTTGAAAGAGAAATTTTACAGCATTCAGTTACATTCTTGTGATTGTGCATCTCCTACGAGTTTGTTTGTGTATTTGTGCATCAAAGTATGGAATGTAAAAATGAAAGCTGGTATTCTTGATTTAATTAATTTTTGCAACCTACATTTCTTTAAGTAAATGTTTTAATCCAAAACATAGAAAATCTTTTGTAGTGGGAAGTTGTTTATTTTGTCAAATATCTTGGTCCTTAGATTTCGCAGTGAATTCAGACATGTATAAATCTATACTGATTAAATGTCTAGGACTGACCTTTAATATCAACCTCCAAAAGTGAATTATCCAACCTGGGGCCTGTCACATAAAAGAGATGCAGTTAATCTTGCAATTAATTGCATCTCTTTGGTACACATTTTGCCATAGACTTACAATAAATATTTATTGCAAGTTTAATTGCATCTTTTATGTTACAGGCCCCAGATCAGCCAAGTCAACTTTTCATTATGCATTGAATAACAGGTGCATGCCAAAATTCTGCATGTAGAACAAACAAACTAGCCTCTGGCCGAAGCATCTTGATGTATATAATAGCCAGGCTGTAAACAGCTGTAAACAAGAACGGCTGCCATCCAGACTACAAGCTGCATCAGTGAAAAGGCCTCTATTCAAGGGTAAACGGCATTTGTTGTTCTTTCTATTTCGGCTATTGAAATTCTGCAAGGAATTTTTTACACAGAATTTTAATCCATATTCTAGACCATTCATAAATGCTATCGGACTGAAGTCAGATCTTCATGGACAATGTAGAGCATTCGCTCACTCGATGGCTGTCCTGTGCACATGAAGACGGCTCTCTTTCTCTTCCTCTTTCTCTCTCTGAACTAAATAAATTATAGTACATTATTTGTTCGAATCAAATACCTATCATATCGTTGTTATGTAATTGATGGTGTTCTCGAGCTGGACAAATAATGGACTAGACAAAGTCTCTACATGTAGGCGCCCATCCAATGTACATCTGAGCTGGGTTTCTGTAAACCAGTGCAGTACATTAGTTTCCCAGGATATATCCCTCTCCTACCTCTGTTACGAATTTGATGGCGTTCTGGACTAAAAATGGACTAGATTCAGCCTCTACATGTAAGCAGCCCAGCCGATGTACATCTGAGCTAGATTCTTCTTATCAGTAGCCTCCCTGATGAGATGGTCGACATGGCCCTCTATTGACAGCGGTAGGGTGCGGGATTTGTTATTGTTCTTCAAGATTCCTTGTAGTCTCTGCTCGATGTCGCGGACATGCACCAATGCCTGGAGAAAAGAGAAAAGGGAGAAGTCACAGAAAAACTTATAATGAAACAGGTTTTTGCAAAGTAACCTAAGAGACTTACATTGGAAATTCTTACCGACATTGATGTCCTGTCATTAAAAAAACAAGATGAACTGTTCTTTGATGGCTTCCTTGAGTAGGTAACTCTAACAGATCTGTGATATCATCTGGACAACTCCTAACAAATTTCATGAACTAAAGCAAGCTTTCTTTGACACTGAATTTTTTTTTTTTTTGGAGAAATGAGAAATAAAAATATCCCTACCATTCTACCACTTTCTACCACTTTCCTTTGACTAGATATTGATGATAACTGGCTTCCGCTGAATGGTATGTAGATCGGATATCAACATTTGTGCCCGAGTGGATGGGATTATTTGCTTGCAGCAACTTGGTCCATTGGCCCATGTCGCAATTCATCAATTGTTCTATTTCCTTAATAAATGTGAATGGCCATACAAATCCAGCAGTTAACTTTGCTATCTGTCCAATTGATGGTGTGATTTTTCTGAGCCACATGATCTGAGAAGATGCAAAGACTGGCATGCGATCTGTGAATCATTCAACAGCAGCCAGTCAAGATCGATCATCTGACGAACTCACTGATAGAGTGCAAAATTCTGACAGGTAATTTCCAAAATGATTGTGCAATGACAAATTTTCAATGGTTACTTCGTCTCTAACAATCAGATGACCCTCTTTCAGGATCCATGTAAACACATCTTGAAAGAATAACGACCTAAATGTTTGGGTGAATGCATGTGTGATACTCACCTTCTCATTGTTAATCTCTCCTGATTCACTGAGAGCATTGCTTCTTCCTCTCGACGGCTTGCTCCATTCAACCAGAGGATCGTAAATGAAGGTCTTCAGAACACTGTATCAACATATAAAAATATGCTCATGTATCACAATTTGTTTTTTGCAATTTCAGCATAATGAACAGCATTTTTAGGTATGGTTCAATATCTTCCTACCCCAAAATGCATAAAAAAGACTCTTTCAATTGTGTTGGTATAAAACAGTAAAATTCATGAAGGGTAACTTTAAAGGTATAGATTCGTAGTGACCGGGATGCAGAAAGTGATGTTAAACGAGTTGATGTATTCACAAGTTGCTTTACATGGCTAAATATATCTGTGTAGGATATAAGGAGTACATTTTTGCTCGTATTATGTGTATTTTATGTCGAACCCGTCAATCAGCCATTATTCCTACGGTGTGCTAAGTGCTTTAGCACGGGGGAGCGTCGGCCTGAAATGGGCGGTGCGATCGGTGGTATTGTCTGCGGTGTGTGAGTTCGCGTTCATTTTGTACGTGAAGCATGTTCTGTAAGGGACTACGACCGCAGCATGTTTTTTTTTTATTTTGCGATAATTAAGCCATTTCTAGGTCGATTTCATTCAAACAAACTATGAACATGCTCTAATTTACTATTGAAAAACTGCATTATGGTAATAATTTTACTGCAGCTCGCAAACTAGTTAAATATCTGAAGCGCCCTCCTCCCAAAACTGGTCTATCGCTGTAAATGCAATTTATTACTAACGCTATCCCCTTCATCACTGGTGCTATAGCAGTCTAACCTTCGCTTTATATTGTACTGAAGTTCATAGGCATGTATGAAAACCCCTCTTCACACCCCAATGGGTCCCACCGCACATACATTGACTGGTGCTACACCACTTGTAACTAATCTCTTTGATACTAAAGTAGTTTTGCCTCATCATCATTATCTCTAATTGGTCTCTCATCACCTTTATTGTTCCTTCACGGGCATGTTTGAACACGACTTCATATCCCATGGGTCCTATAGCACACACTATGACTAGCGCTATACCAGTTATACCTGATGAATTATATCCTATGGGTTCCATCCTATGGTTTCCATTGCAAACATCATGACTATCGCTATACAAGATTTACCTCATAAATGGGACTCTTTGGCGCTGTAGCGGTCTTACCTCATTAGTGGCTCTTTTTGGTCTTTCATCACCTTCATCTTTCCTTTGCTGGCACGTCTGAACACCCCTTTGTATCCTCATGGGACACAGAGCACACAATGACTGACTGGCACTATACCAGTTTTACCTCATGTATAAATCTCTTGTTGCTATAGCAGTCTTACCTCATGAGTGGCTCTCTTTGGTCTCTCATCACTTTCATCGTTCCTTCACAGGCACGTCTAAACACCCCTTCGTACCCCATGGGTCCCATGGCGCACACCATGTTGTGGGTTAGACGGAATGGAACTCTCTCTGGCCAATCAAATGTCTCGCCCTGTGGTATCAAACAGAATGAATATTATAATCTCAGAAGTTAATCTATTTATTTTGCAATATCAATCATTAGTTTTATTATTTGTGATATTAACATAAAAACAGTCAAACCTGTCTATCATGGCCATTGTTATTGTTCAATGTAATATATTTAATGTTTGATGTACAGAGCCATGAGCATCATTACTGATGGACCTGTGCGCTTCAAAAAGAAATCACCATTACTGTAGACAAGTGAGCTCTATAGACAGGTTATATAACACAAATTTTCATTTTGAGTTTATTAATTATAGGTGGTCACTATAGACAGGTGGCCACTAAGACAGGTGTGACTGGAATGACATCATCCATGAAGATACCATTAAAAGTACAGTCTTGTCTGTGGCTGTAGTGGATGCCAAATTGAACAACTATTTTTTCTGCAATGAAAATCGTGAAATGCAGGCATTACAGTCTTTCAGACATTCTTTGTGGAGAAAACCATTATTGTGCACTATGCAAAATCCTCTACAATTCCACTATATATGGATATACTCAACTGCACATTTCAATTACAATGTTATCACCCAGCCATTTCACAGGTGCCAATACGCGCTCTTACATTTAAAGGTAGAAAACTACATTTGCACATATTAAGGTTATGCTTACAACTTGTTGTGTACCTTGGATATGCCAAAATAATAACCTTTATGAAGTATTTTGGTCGAATGTAGCCCAGAATATTTAATTCAAGTAAAAATCTATCCTATCATAATTCATCTTCACACCAACGGTATTGCAATGAGCCTAGTGCATTACCACACACACACAACATTATAAGAGCACGTACATGTACATACAGTATGCACTGCAATACACTTCCAAACATTGCGGAATACGCACTGAGAGAGACTATTGCCCTAGTGGCCAATGAGCAGTCAACGGCTGTTTTGAATTTTGAACGCACGGTGAGATAATTGGCCGGCTGCAAAAGCCAAGTATTGTTAAAATAACTTGAAATACATCTATCATAGCCATCTTCGAGTTTACTTGATTGGCGATAAATTATGGTCATTTATAACCTTTATCATAACACAAAATTCTTGGAATGTCAGATTTTAGCTCGCAAAAGTAGTATTCTATCTTTAAAGGAATAAATTTGTGCCTGCACCTATTCACATCACCTGTGTTGAGTGCAGCAATGTGGAGAAAATTTCTTGCTGGACAAAATTAACTTCATGAGTTGGATACCAAACGCCGACCCTCTACATGTAATTGAAAGGGAAAAGTCAGGACTACTAGACCATGCCGCTTCAACATAAAGCACTTTACATGTGATTTCTAAAAATAAATACATTTTCATTGGATTACAAACCTTGTTGAATAGACAATTGAAGTCTACATGCACACAATCCCCATTGGTAGAATCATAGAGGATGTTTTCTCCATGACGATCACCAAGGCCAAGGATGTAGCCAACCATGGACATTACTGCTGACGTACGAGCGTAGGCAAGGCGGCTCAGATACCTGAACAATATGAGAATTTTATCAATTTGAGGTAAAAATCAGAAGAATTTTAGAAACATAGGAGAGGTCCAAGTTTGGTTGAAGATTCAGTAAAATTTAAAGGGATACTGAAAAATTCCTCTTCTCTTCTTCTCTCACATCTTCTATTCTTTTACTCCCTTCGTTCTTTCCTTCCTTTTCTTCCCCTTACTCATCCTCTTTGTGTTCCCCCTTCTCCTATTACTTCCTCATCCTCCTTCTCCTCCTTGTTTTCTACAACTCATCCCTAAACTCCAACTGTTCTTTATTCCAATTTTCCTCCTGAGTCCCCAATCCCATGTTTAATGCTTTTCTTTCTGGTTAACATTTTATGTGTGTTTTGGGCTGTTTTTAAAGAATTGAAATGAGATGGTTTATTTGTAAGTAACACAATTCATTATACTCGTAAATGAATGTTATCAGTCAACGACTTCTGTTACATGGACATCAAATGAATGCATATTGATATTTAGTCAGACTTGAATATGAGAAACATCTCTTACCATGAAGTAGGATCAGTGAAAGTCTTCTGGAACCATTCCCCAAAGACTGGTGGGTAACGAGGCATCAGCTTATTCTCAAAGATATTCAGCTTCTCACTAAAAATTCCAAAAATATTATCAATTCATGTTTTATCACTATAAAACAGACCTTAAACATAAAATCTTATTCCTCATTTGTTCTAACCTCTTATAGTTTTATAAGAGTGTGCTAAAAATCTATAAATGCCTATTACCAATTAAAAAATATGCACAAAATTTGATTATTTGGTTGAAGGTCAATCTATTTGACTTTTTACAACTCATACAAGGGGCATTTCATCTTTGTCAAAGTTTAGTAATCCAATATCATGCGTATACTTTACAAAATGTACTCTGTCAAGCACTGAAAATGAGAAAGAGTTCCTCTTTTTGACAATAATTACACTTGATTTTATAGCAATACGCACTTTGCTTCACTTGACCAAAATTAGATACTGACAGAATAATACCGATTGAATTACAATTATAAAGCCATGCACGTACTTCCCTTTCGAAAATGTGAAGAGAACTCCAGATATGACACTCTTCTCATACTCTCTTCAAACAATGAAACATCAAATAGGATGGTGAGGTAAAATTGAAAACTTACTCGATGGGTGCAGATAGACTTGGTATCATGGCCTTGAGTTCACTGCCTGATGTGTAAAGGCCTTTCTCCCTGTCAAATGAACCAAAAAAAAAATCAACATCTGTACATGTGTACAAATGCAATTGTTAACAAAGCTTCAAGTTCATTACCCGATGTTAAAAAACCAACAAAGAATTACAGAAATGGCGCAGACAGACCAAGGGGATGTTGTTCACAAGTTGCCATTGATCGCAAATCAACTGCAAATTGGTTGCAAATTGCAACACGCATTTTCATTCGTGCATGATATGCACACTGAACAAGATGCACATGAAACAATGATTTTGATTGGTGCGTTTTGATCAACTGCAACTTGCAATCCTTGCAACGTTTGAACAACACCCCCTAAAGTATCCTATTATGGCTTTCAGTTCCCCGTCTAATAGGAACAAGCCTTTTGATTCCAAAATTTAAAAGAAAAATAAACAAACAGTGTGCATTTTTGTCAATTATTCTACTTATATTTCAGCAGTGTGGATTTTATATATAGAGTATGGTGAAAAAAAATATTGCAGCTTATAGTCAAATGAATACAATACATGTATTATATCTTATGGAGTATTGGTCTGAGTCCAGCAGTGTTTGGCATCCACTCAATCATGCCACATTCCTCATTCAGTGGGATCAACACCTCAGATATCATACAATCATACCGGTCTAATCAGTAACCTATGTTGCATTCTTATAGACATAAATAAAATCAGTTACAATCTTTTCCAATTGGTACCTCCTTTACCAAGATTAATTAAAGATGACCAAGATATAAGAGATATTACCTGTATATCTTATGAAGTATTGGTCTGAGTCCAGCAGTGTTTGGCACCCATTCAATCAAGCCACATTCATCATTCAGTGGGATCACCGTCTGAAATAATAAATAAGAACAAGGAGGTGTTTCATAAGGCTGTTGGTAAAGTTGTTAAGTTTGTACAGTGCGTGACTGGAACATGTTCTAAGGTGCTTATTCAGCGGCCCACAGTACAGGATTCAATGAAGGAAAGGGTAACTAGTTGTGCGTAAGTTAAACATACTGGTACAAATAACTTTATGAAACATGTCTGAGGTGTGCATGCATCTATAGAAATCAACTTCTTTTTTAGACGCGATATATCATGGTAAAGTCGGATGATTCAGGTCTCATAAGATTTAATGTTTAGCACTTATAAAAATTTTTATATAAAAGCATTCATGTCACGATTCTTATCGGGTAATCTTTTTTACTTGCAGATCAATTAACCAAACAACTTTTTTGTGTGACTTTCACGACTATAGACTATTTAGAAAAAAAAGGGATAATTTGTAAATATCTCGGGACCTGTTGAAAAATAACACTTCACACTGATAGCCATCAAGCTCTTTACACTCTTAGGGGATGTTATTAGAAACTTGCATTATAAACTTGCAATGATTGCAAATTTTCAATATTGCACAGTCTTTCAAAGATGTACCAGTACATGAATCAATGATTTTGATCTTAGTGTGCATATCAACTGCAACTTTGCTATGCCTTTACGGTCACTCATATCAGAGAGGATGATGGGATATTTTTCTAATACACTGGAAATTTTGTGTTGTTTACACATTGCAAAATAATTTCCGTACTAGAAATATATCCCACCATGCTCTCTGATACGTGCGACCGTAAAGGCACGTATTGATCGCAGAACCATAGACTGGTTTGACCAATCAGTATAGAAAAGTAAGTAAAAACTTAAGATGAAAGTCTTACATATGTTCTGATGTGCAGTTCCCTCCTCCTAGACTCCACATCTTTCCTGAGACACTTGTTGATGATTCCATTGAACTCCATCAGACGGTTATCCTTCCGAAGATCATCCTATAAAGATAAGGAGTGCATCTTTGGAATGATTGGTATGATATAAGCTGTATTACCATTCACAGCAGTGAGAAAAAAAAACATGACGTTTTAACGATAGAGGCCTGGAAAATTCACAAAAAACAACACGTTAGGTAACAACGGACATGAGCACTGGATAAGAAGTCATTATCATAATGTACATGTTTAAATGATTTTGATTTCATTTGTTAAAGACATTGTCACACATAGCAGTTGCACAATTTAAAAAATTCTCAAACCAAGCTGTCTGTCCTATCTAAATATATTCAGATAGATGAAAAATCAACAGAGGATCCACAAATAAAGAAAATTATTCATGCACTATCAAGATATCTATGTACATTGAATTAAATCGTCAGGATGACGCATTAATTCCTGTACAAAGCCTATGGAGGCGACGTTTTAGATTTTTGCTTGTTTCAAGCACTAAAAGTTGATTTTAAAGCCTAATATTTTCCCAGTTTAGTTTATATGCACCATCAACCTTTCAGAAAACCTTTAAGATCTGGCAGTTGAGATTTTTTAATATGAAAACAATGTTAAACAATGGCTTTAAGTGCCTAGAAGCATTAGTAACCTATAGTAACATTGTTATCATTATCACCATCATCATCCTGATCATCATCACAACCACTATCATCACCATTATCACCATCATGGTCATTATCATCACAGCACCATCAACAGTATCATCAACACCATCATCTTTATCATCCTGATCATCCTGATCATTATCATCCCCATTATCATCCCCATTATCATCACCATCATCATCATCATCATCATCACCATCATCATCATAAAACCCCTTTACACCTCACCTTTGGTTTGCAAGTCATGACATAGAGCCTGCCATCATCATCATCCTAATAGTCATCGTCATCACCATCTTCATCATCATCATCCCCAATTACCATAACATTCCTCATTTTGTCATCATCATCATCATCATCATCATCATTGCTATCATCATCAACATCATCATCATCATCATCATCCTCATCATTCAATCATTCATCATCATCATAATCATAACACCCCTTTACACCTCCATTTGGTTTGCAAATCATGACATAGAGCCTGCCATCATCATCATCATCATCATCCTAATAGTCATCGTCATCACCATCTTCATCATCATCATCATCCCCAATTACCATAACATTCCTCATTTTGTCATCATCATCAGCATCATCATCATTGCTATCATCATCAACATCATCATCATCATCATCATCATAATCATCCTCATCATTCAATCATGCATCATCATCATAATCATAACACCCCTTTACACCTCACCTTAGGTTTACACATCATGACATACAGTCTGCCATCACTACCTTGTATCCCTATCTTCTTAGGCCTCTGTAGGGATGGTAGCACTTCAACCTGCATGACAAAAAAACCAAAGTTATTACACTCTCACTATGAATACTTCAACATCATCTCTATATACAACTCAAATTATTACTCTATCACTGAATACTTGTCAGAAATTCATATTCTTCTTGTCCCTGTTCACTCCGCCGTTCCTATTTGCACTGTTATACGTTTGTATAGATAGATAGATGGATAGATGGAGAGATAGATAGATAGACAAGGACGTATAGGGAGGCACAGGGGTCGAACATGCACGTGAGAATGCTGGGGGTTTACACAAGCATGGCCAATGAAGGCGAGGACATGTTGACTTGAGAGAAGACAGGTAAGGAGCATTCCCCCCTCAATTTGATAGATGTAAAACAATATCAAATGTCCCCTACAATTTGCATACGCGAATTAAATAAAGGGGGCTAAAAGGACACAGATTACCATCCCTTTTGGCGACAGGGCCCCCACTACGTTTTAAAACCTAACGTATCATCAAATCCAATGATGTAGACCTCTGTGAGTGGGAAGGGATCATGTGTATGATGTACTGCTTGACTGCTGGGTAACGTTACTGTTGTGGCTGATTGCAAAGGCACAATGATCTTACTAAGATGTTTCTTGGGCATACTCAGTCTTTAATGACTAAAAATTGGTCATGATAAGAATGTGATCACAAGAAAGCTTTACCATATCAAAATGTGACTTACTGTATCATCAAATCCAATGATGTAGACCTCTGTGAGTGGGAAGGGATCGTGTGTATGATGAACAGCTTGGCTGCTGGGTAACGTCACTGTCATAGCTGATTGCAATGCTACAGAGATCTTGCTGAAGTTACTGAAAATTTTCAAATTAATCGTGCCCTCCCCCCCCCCCCCCCCCATCCCCATGCTTAAGGAGAGATTTCTTGCCCATGATAAGACTTTACCGTGTCATCAAATCCAATGATGTAGACCTCTGTGAGTGGGAACGGATCATGTGTGTGATGTACAGCTTGACTGCTGGGTAACGTCACTGTCATGGCTGACTGCAATGGCACAATGATCTTGCTGAAGTTGCTGTATTTGTGAGAAGAAAGAAAACAATAATTTTCACAATTCTGGTTCTCAAAGGTAAGTTGACTCTAGTTACATATATAATGCACTAAAGGGATGTTGTTATTTTTCTTATGTGTCAAGGCTTCATGGCTTGCTACAATTTCACACATCGCAAAACCAGTCGTTAGGACATTGCGTATTTGCCATATTTCAATTTGTCATTTTATCCATGGTTTGTGATATCATTATGATTATATATTATATATTATATGGCATATTTACTAAAATCTCAAATGTG
Source organism: Temnopleurus reevesii (assembly GCA_036244855.1). Taxonomy (NCBI): domain Eukaryota; kingdom Metazoa; phylum Echinodermata; class Echinoidea; order Temnopleuroida; family Temnopleuridae; genus Temnopleurus; species Temnopleurus reevesii. Next base: position 79,551 of record BQKZ01003144.1, read on the forward strand.
GTCTATATTATAATAATAATAATAATAATGCGTTTTATTAACCCAGGGTAGCCGCTTCAGTTCATCGAACTGTTCTCCCAGCGGGCCCTGCNGAGTGCAGCACAATGTGGATAAATTTCTTGCTGAAGGAAATAAACGCCATGAGTGGGATTCGAACATGCAACCCTTTGGTTCAAAGGCGAAACTCAGAACCACTATTATACTAACGGGTTATGCCCAAAATCAACTGCAGATCAACTGCAACTTTACAAATTGTAACACACATTTCCATTCGCGCGCGATATGCGCATTTAACAAGACGCGCATAAAACAATGATTTTGATTGGCGTATTCCGATCAACTGCAACTTGCGATCAATTGCAACTTTTGAGCAACACCCCCTAAGATGATTATCTGAGAGAAAAAGAGTTTAACTTACTTGTCAGCCAAAAGTCTCTTGAGTGATCTGAAATCACTGCTGATGCTCAGTCTCTGGCAGGCTGATTCAACTTGTCTGTTACAAAGATCTAGAAGTCTGTCTGTCAACTTGGTTGCATCCTACATGAAGATAATAATGACAATAATAATTATACTACTACTACTACTACTACTACTACTACTACTACTACTACTACTACTACTAATAATAATAATAATAATAATAGGTCCATTTATATACCACAGCCACAATATGCATATACTGCACTGTATATGAAAAGGAAGATACATAATACATCTTGTAGCTCAGAGAAAGTTTACAATTAATGTCATGAAATATATAACAACTTTTACATTAATTCTAACGCAGCAACATCGCATGATGCAGGGCTGCCAAGTCTCCTGGATTCCGCAGGAGACTCCTGGAAATGGGTCACAATAAATGCATGTTTTTGAGCAATCTCCTGGATTATGGAAACATTGATGCCATTAGGTTGTGTGCATTTTATAGACATCTACTGGATTTCTTCCACAATCTCCCTGATTGTTGCTGTTAAATGTTGGTAGCTCTGATGATGGCAGTATAACTTGAGAATATTTTTGTCCTGATTTTCACTTAGTTTTAGTAATATTGTAAGATGTCAGCAATTTATACTCTGGCTTCTATGGACAGTACTTCTAACAAATTTAAAAATGTGGTATCATTCTCTCCAGTACTAATTGAAAAATTCCTTAAAGTTAGAGTTTATTCAAGATTGTCGCCAACGGCCCACAAAGGAGTACACAAGCTACTGCTGTGTGAAGTTACCGGAAGGCTAGGGAAAAAAACATAGCCTGTACCAAGTGGTACTCGAATCCACAACCTCCATTAGCGACAATCTTGAATAAATTCTATCTTTCATTACATCACCCAGCGGAATTAATCACAAACCTTAAAAAATTCCTGTTTGTCCATTCCATAATCATATTACAAATGTGTGTTTTGTATATGAGGAAATCAGTAAATCAAACAATCAATACAGCTTGGTAGTGTATGTACCTTTAATGACTAAAATTGGTCTTGATTAGAATGTCTGGCTTTAAAAATCTTGCTTACATGGATGAACTTTTGCAGCTTTTTATCCAACGACTTGGCTCGACTGAAGATTTCAGCACATCGTCTTTGTCTCATCTGATAAGAACTCTGAATAGGACAAAAAACACGATGAAAATAGATATTTTGTTACATTCTTACAGTGAATCATTTTACAATTCATTTAAAAAAACTTTCAAATTAAAAAAAAATGTATATTGTAAGTCCATAACACTTTAAGTCCATGTCCAGCTGTATATTTCATACAATTCTAAGGTACAAAACACAATTTAACATCCAAGAATATTGCAATCAAATTATTCACTTTATTAAACATTTATTTTTAAAATTGTCAATTCATTTTCAACTTGAATCATAACTGATCATTCATTTATCTAAAGTTACAAGAGTTTGTTAATCCCAAGTTGGCAGAATATAAAAAGGTCACATGAAGGATAAATTGAAAAAAGCGAATGAGATGGCATGATGGCATCAATGAGATGGCATGAAGGTCTCATAGATGACATTCCAAATGAAAATAGAACATAATTACCTTCGAGACAGCCATAGACATCCAGACAGCTTGTTGTGGGAAGGCTACCACTACCCTTGCAATGATCTCCTGTAAAACGAAATTTAGATACAAATATATTGCAAGTTTATTCAATTTAATCATCATTGGTGCCTCATCCACATTATTGTCGTAATCAGCTTCATCATCACCACCA
>BQKZ01003145.1:8400-25852 GCA_036244855.1 Temnopleurus reevesii
TTTTATTTGTTGTCCGTTTTCGCTCAAACTTTTTTTCATCTGTTTGTCTGATTTTTGCGCTTTGAATCAGAGCAAGAAATTCTTGGTCCGGAGTCCTCCTTTAATTGAGGGGTGGGGTAGAGTAAAGTTCAGATTTAGTGGGTTTCTTTCAGAGTTTTTGATTTCTTGTCAGTGTTATTTTGTTACGTCAGGCATGAACCTCCATCCTACTCCTACCCATCATCACCATCATGATCACCAGGACCAACACCACCATCACCATCATCATCATCATCATCATCATCATCATCATAACCATCAACATCCCCATCGTCATCATCATCATCATCATCATCACCATCACCGTCATCATCATCATCATCATCATCATAGCCACTATCGTCATCATAACCACCATCGTCATGACAAATATCGTCCATATGCTACCTCTCCCATTCTCCCTCTCACACTCCTCCTCCTCCCTCATCTTCTCAGTCTCCTAGCTTCTTCTTCGTCCTCATCATCATGATGATCAGTATCACCAACATCACCATCATCGCCTCACCTCCTCTCCTTCATCAACCCCTTCCATTCTTCCCCATCGTCGTCCTCATCGTCACCAGAATAATCATCAACACCTCTCCCATCCTCTCCTTCTTATTCTTCCTACCACCAACATAATAATCATCCCTCACCTCTCCTACATCACCCCCACCCCCTCGTCGCCTTTCTCATCATCAGCATCATCAACACTATCATCCTCCTGCTCCCCTTCCCCTTCTCCTCCCCCTTCTCCTCCTCTTTCCCATCCTTCTTAATTATCATGATCATCATCACAGACTTACAATATTTGAGGAAACACTCTCAATCATTACTTACGCTATCCATCTAAATTTTTCAGCAAACATAAATAGGTTTATATGTCGGTCACCATCATATCGTGATCATATAATATCGGTCCCCTTTCCTGCGCTTTCGGCAAAAACGTTATGGAATGAATATCACTCTTCTCGAAAGTTGAATTCAAGGTTATCATCTCAATTCAAGCACAATTTTTATTTTTAGGTCATCGAGTATGATGGGTGTGTCCACTTCCTGGAAAATCAGCTGTGGGAATGTCTTGATCACGATGATGCAGCAAGCAAAACCTTACGTAAACTGTATTTCTCAAATTGATTTCGTTTTCATATGTATTTTTATGACAAAAATAGCAATAAGATTTGCGCATCTATTGCAATCTATCATATTGCTTATCAGTCATATTTTAGTGCGAAAATCTATTTCACTATTTGTATAGTTGTTTCTTTATTCGAATATATTCATACATATACGAAGGATTAGACAACTTGCTGTTTGGTATGGTAAATTACAATGTTTTAGATTTTTGCAGTACTTAGCAACCACCAGACTGTCGATGTTTATATAATCAAATTGTACACAATAAGTGAGAATTGTTGAAAAGGCTTGCCATACTATGCAGTTCATACGACGTTGGGAGATGAAGACATTTCAATTTCATCTAAGGTATCGTATTTGAATGCCCAATATTCACAACATGGGATCACTTACACAACATGCGCAACGGCGACTTCTGCTTGAAGACTCCCCAAAGGCACCCCTTGGACAACTGGGCCAGCGCTTGCCGCAAGCCACCATTGATGGTGCAATATCTCTCGACACAAGTGAGTGTATCATCTTGTCGTATCTGATTACAAAAGACAGTCGAGCGGAATCACTAAGGGGATGATAAAGAAGAGAAGATCGGAAGCGAATCGGGAATTCCTGTCCTCAAAGAACGGAAATATGATCTTGACATTACGATAATAATATCACCTTGAAGAAAAGGACGAATACGCAGGAAATGAGAGGAAGTCTCCGTGGAAACTATTAACAATATCTAGGCAATGGCTTTCTGTAAAAAAAAAAAAAACGTAAAAAGTATGCTGCTCTATTTTTCTGCTTGATTCCGGAATATTTTAATAGTTCAGTTTTTATAAAGCTGTCCGTATTGGTATTCACTACTTTGCGCACGACCCCTATGTCGCTGACCATCACCTGAAAAGGATAACCAGTCGCCCAAGGAGTCGTGTTTAGATTGAATGACTCTATACAATCCAGGGCCCCGTAACTTAAAGGTTTGCGATTAATCGCTAATCTGATAGCGATTGATATCAATCGCTAGTCTATGGCAAATCATGCACTAAAGTTTGCAATTGATCGCAAAATCAAAAAGCGATTGATCGCAAAGCTTTATGTTACGGGACCCAGGAGTGTATTTAGCATAGGCTACTTCAGATTATGTAATTGCGCTGCATAATCATGATAATTGACCATTAATTTTCTAAGTAAATTTTCCAATAACATTTTTTTGGCGTTTACATACATCCGAGAAATGCCGGATAAAAGGTTTAAAATGGTTACCCTTTTTTCCTAAGGGTGTGGACTTGAAATCGACTGGGTTATGGAATAGCTAATTTTACATAAGTTTTATGAAATCGAAAACCAGAGGAACAAATTAAATAGAAGACGAATCAGCGGCTGACGTCACACTTTCGTACCAACTCCGTATCAAGTGTATCTTGGTCATTTAGGACTGTACAGCGGTTTGATGTTGGTCTGATTGCATTATCGCTGGTGTGACAGGGATCCCATAAACCAGCCGCCAGAGCTTTCCTGTTTACCTGTACTTTGTTGATCGTATACAGTAATCAATAAACTGAATGTGGGTCACTTGGAAACCCTCGGGAAAACCCCTTTGAGAGAAAGGTCCATCAAATGATACGGGAGAAAATGAATACCGGGAATGAATAAATATCAACAGAAAACAAACCTTCCTTTTAAAACTGAAAAATAATGAATTTGAATTATCAATAACGAGTTTTATCAATGATCATAACAAATCTGCTTTAAGTATATACATAATTCCCAATAGAATAGTAATAAACGTATTATTTTTTTTTTATCACAACACCGAGAACCAATTTTTTTTTATTATGGTATAAATATTTTGTCTTTTTACGAATGGCTGATTTTTATTTCCCATTTCTATAATGTCCAGTGGCGTCCAGCGGTCTTTTAAAAATGGTTAGATGAAGAAGAAGAGAAAAACCAAGAATCGCGTATAACATAAATTCATTTTGCACACGTTGAGCATTTGCGCCAAATTTGAACGTTCAAAAGCCCAATAATTGTAGTTTTCAGCTCCAAATCAACCAAAATTGCTCAGAAATTGTCAAATTTTTTGTCTTTATTAATTAATTTAACACCTCCATCAGGAATCACAGTTCTCGAGGGTTGGCCACAGAGACATCAAAATAGCTTTGGCTTTTTAATATAAAATACGAAAATAGCTTCGAAGCGTCGTGGTGTAGTGGTTTTGACTCTTGCCTTCTATGCGGAGGTTCGCGGCTCGAGTCCCACCCATGGCGTTCAGACATTCATCCACATGAACATAGACCTACCGCTCTAGGTCTATGACATGATGCACTCGACCCATGTGAAGTCAATGGGTACCTGGTAGGAAAGTAAATGCCTCACAAGCTGCTTTTGTAATGCCAGTGTAATACTGCTGCATTAATTGTAGAGCGCTCGGAGACTTCTAACAAAGGTAATTAGTGATAAATAATTATCACTTTTATTATTATTAATAGGGTTAATGTAAGACCGGGACTTTGAGCGATTCTTAATAACAAGCCTCGAATTTTCCTCCAAACCGTTACGAATTTGTGGCTCATTTTTTTCATGTTTTTCAATGTTGGACAGTATCTTAGCTGTGCGTGATCCTATCCACGGGGACAGTTTTAAGATGAATCTCATCAAGTTTTACTGACCGCAAGACGTCAGAAAATTGTAATTGTATGCAAATATAAGATGTTGTATCTTTGTGGATCCACCACAAAATACTTCAGTACAAAAGGAGAAATAGATTCCCTACCCTCTCAATCAATGATCGCCATGGTAACGTCTATTGAAATCGGCATTTTACACAACCACAACTGTTTCGATCTCTATTTATTTTTGAAAATGTTCCAAATAGTTTTTTTTTCTTCATTTCGATTTATACAAGTTTTTATTACTAACTTCTTCTTTTTCTTGGAGGGGGGTTCTTTTTGGCTCAAAACTGCTTTTCTTTACTCTTACAATTTGGGATTTTCCTGCCAATGTCATATTTGTGGTTATCATAATCACCTTTATTTTCATCATCACCACCACCACTACCGCCATTACGAATCTCACGATTATCATTATCACAATCATCATCAGCAGCAGCATCGTCGTCATCACCATCATCATCATCATCATCATCATCATCATCATCATCATCATCATCATCATCATCACCATCACCATCATCATCCATCTCATACCAATCCGCCTCCTCCTCCTCCTCTTCCTCTTCTTCCTCTTCCTTCTCCTCCTCCATCTTTAACGTCATCATTATCATCATCATCAACATTATCATCATCATCATCATCATCATTAAGCGTTTATCGTTTGATTTTTCTTTTTTAGAATTTTTATGTCAGGTATTTACGATCCAAAATTTGCGTGTCTTTCACACCTGGTAAATTCGTCCAGCAAGAAGGGTTTGACCAGTACGAATTGGGTCGTGCCTCGCCGAGGGCTCCTCGGGCGTAGGTCGGGCGTGTCGAGGGGAGAAAATATGGTTAAAGACAATCCAGTTGAGGACTATGTGTTCTCCTAGCACCCATCTCTGAACACGCTCTTGCCCTGAACACACAGGGACTTCACGCAGTGTGGAAAGGCGATCAGAGGGGTTCGCGTAGTCATAATAGTATATGCAACTCTTTGGTTGAGTGTCGCGTAGTTTCTGTGTGTCCTAAAGGCTAAGGGCAAGAGAGTGTGCAGAGATGTATGCTATCAGGAAACAGAGTCCTCAACTGAACTAAGGGGAAAGATCGCCCGACCTCTTTCAACTCATGGGGCTCTAAGCTTGTGACGTCATACCAAATGTCAAGGCCACCAGGGGCAATATAAAGTATTATTTCCCAGTCACGTTCAAAAGTATACTCTGTCACCAGGAGCATCAAAACCAGGGTGAAAATGTGACCCTTCCTAACCAAAAATTAAGTAATTTGTTGATCGGTGGAAGGGGTTTGTTTTCGTATTGGCACAATATTGTAAAGGCCCGATCATTTTGATGCACTTCGGGGTACCAGAAATTATTCATGAGAAACACATTCACTTATTTAATTCGTAAGATCATAAAGTCAGAGGATACACCCCCTAATTCCCACACTATTACAGCCCCAACCCCCACCCCCAAAAGGAATTTTGGTTGCCCCCACTGTCCACTTTGTTCTACTTTTTACTTTTTACTCAGCAGCTCAGATTTAAAATAAAAAAATGGATAAACGTGTAAAAACAAATAAACAACCATTACAATCTATATTCAGATCTTCGACCTGCCGACGCTATTTTTTTCTCAAAAATTGTATTTTAGGGCTACCAATCTTTTTTGGCTTAATGACTGCTATTCTTACCATTATAGAAAATATTCATACATTGATGGAGCGCCTTTAGAACAAAAAAACAACAACAATAACATATCATGATTATTTGTCAAAATTTGTCATAAAATTGTGCATACGGAGACTCAATAGTTCTAAATTTAGGTATTCAGGCTTTGTGCGATAACAGTTGTCCTCTTAATTCACCTCTCAAATCAATATGTTTGCCATTATCCTCGAAATGACAATCAAATTAAAGGGATTTTATGTGACTTTTTGTGACATCTAGTGGAAAATAATCGCGTTTTTATCTTATCACGCCATTCCATGCCATCCTGTACTGGCCTGGCACGCCGCAAGTTCCCCGCAAGTTGAAGGGCGGAAACAGGCTCTTCTCTCCCTGCTCAATGATGCCCAACAATTGACACTCGAGGATGAGAATGGAAACAAGATATTTGGATTTTAAAGATAAAGTCACTTTAGAAGGTATACATATAATAACTGTGAAGGGCGTTTCGAACGACATTGAACTAATGAGTTTGGAAGTCTGAAAACAGTTATATGAATTTTCGTCTCCCAACACTCGTCACTCCTTCATCATCACCATCATCATCATCATCATCATCATCCTAATCATCATCATCATCATCACCATCATCATCATCATCATCACCATCATCATCATCATCATCATCATCATCATCACTCTACATGGAGATGGTCGTTATCATCCTCTTCCTCTTCCTCCTCCTCCTCCTCCTCCTCATCATCATCATTGTCATCATCATAATCATCACCATCATCTCCATCATCATCATCATCACCATCATCATCATCATCATCATTATCACCACTATCATCATCATCATCATCACCGTCAGCATCAGCATCACCATCATCATCAGCATCACTATCATCATCACCATCATCTCCATCATCATCATCATCAGCATCACCACTATCATCACCACCAAAACCATCAGCAACAGCAACAGCACCAGCAGCATCACGATCTACTTATCATCATTATCATTACTACCATTGACGTCATCATCATCATCATACTAACCATCATCATAACCACCATCATCTTTCATCATCAACCTCTCCATCTCTGCTGCCGTCATCATCATCACCACCATCCATCACCCTCGTCATCACTCTTGCATCATCACGATCATCCTCCCTCTCTTCCTCCCCCACCATTATCATCATGATCACGTTTGGCATTGCTGTAATCATAGTAATTACTATTAGTAGACCAGACCATGATCATCGTCATAACCAACACATAAATATGCAAAAAGCAAATGATTCTAAAAAGTAAAAACAAAATACGTAGGGATTCTCATGGAAATAATTGGCGAAAGGTGATCATAATAGTCCGCTTTCGGCGCCTCTCTTTTCATGTCAACAATATGGCACTAACGCCCTAACTCAACAACCCAAATCTAATCTTTAAACCTCTCGTTACTTGGCATTTTGAGAAAAGGAAGAAATTAAAAGTATTGACTGATGTTTTGAGACAGTTGTTTGATCCCCGATCACATTATGAATCCAGGAGAGAAATCTCACGTGAAAGGCGTCGGAAAGGGGAAAATTTAATGGATGACAAGGTGGTTTGTGTCTGTCTATTACGTCTGAACTGTGAGCAGAAGAGACAAATGCCTGAGACAAAGTAACCGACCTCCATTCAAGCATTAACAATAACTAGATAACGATAATAATATATGCAATTTATAAAGCGCACGTATCCACTCTCACTGCTGAGTGTTCAAGGCGCTTTACATTATTATCGCCCTGGCTTTAGCCCGGCAGCCCGGCAGATGGACACAAAGGAAATTTCTGCCCTTCTTATCCAGTGGAAAATGTTGAATAAGAGTCGCACCTGGGACTTTCTTTTGTGATCATGAAGCTATTATGAATGCTTGAATGAAGTCATTTACTTTGTCCCAGTCCTTTCTCCCTTCTGCTCATAATACTAGCACTTTCGTTTCCCTGTGGTGGCTTTGAGTCGAAAATTGTATTTCTTTTGGATAAAGTATGCTTTAAATTTGAGAACACCGGTTTTACACTGGGGTTGCTCCTTCTTTTTCTATCTCTTTCTTCTGGTGAGGGGTGTCCTAATTACATATTTGTATGACTAGCCAACGTTTGCCCAACTTTCATAAAATGTGAAAGACGCTCTGTGAACGCAAACATACCAAGTGTACAAGCTTGACGGCTCTTGAGTGGCAGTCGATGAACTAAACTGCAAGTGTCAGCTAAGTGTCTTTCATCCGTAATTTTTGCGTTCATTAGCCGCCTTTCAAAACTTCACGAATGGTACGTTGGCCAAAACGCAAAGATGGGACTGAGCCTAGCTTCAGCTCAAGCCCAGGGATTGGCAATTGACTTACGTCATGTCGACGTCAGGTAAATTTAATAGTAAAAAATGGATTTCTATAAACGCACACAACTAAATGTGCTTATTTCGGGAATTAAAATTTATCACATTTTGTATCATCTGTGCGAAAGAGATAAGACATACAAGCAGGCATTTTTTTGTCGATTTGTGATATCAGTGACGCATAAATCAACCATTTCAGGAACATTATCAGATAATAGATGTAGATTCGTCATCATTTCACACAAGCAGTTCTTTTTGCCACTCAAATAGATAGTAATCTTCATTGCTGGTTTTTCGATTTTGACATGTAGCACCAACAGTTTGAAGGCATTGAAAATCTATCATGTTCAATGATACATTATAAAGATAATCAATATTGGACTGCTAAATCATCACTTACTGCTTCCGGAGAGATATATGGAAGAATTGGAACGGGAAATGGATGAGGAGTATGAAGAGTTTGATTATGAGATGGAGGAGTAGAACGAGGAGTAAAAATAAGACGAGACAAAAGAAGAAGAAGAATAAGAAGAAGAAGAAGAAGAAGAGAAAGAAGAAGAAGTAGAGGAAGAAGAAGAAGAAGAAGAGGAAGAAGAAGAGGAAGAAGAAGAAGAAGGAGAAGAAGAAGAAGAGGAAGAAGAAGAGAAAGGAGAATAAGAAGAAGAGAAATAATAAGAAGAAGAAGGTGAAGAAGAAGAAGAAGAAGGAGAAGAAGAAGAAGAAAGAGACGAAGAAGAAGAAGAAGAGGAGGAGGCATGGATGAAGAGACGGAAGATGTAGACGAGAAAGAAGAATTAGTAGATAGGAGGAAGATGACGAGGAGGAGTAATGAGAAGAAGAAACAGCAACACAAACAAACATATAGCAAATAAAAATGCACAAAAATAGAAATTTCTTCCTCAGAAAAAGCTTATTCACGGTCGTCTATTTCTGCGACCCTCGATAAATCTAAACTGAGGGTTAAATGACTCTGCCTGTCTGCAGCTAGTTTGAAAGCACACACCCAAGACTTTCGGTGTGTGCGTGCGTAGAGCATGATGGGTATGCACTGTGTGACTACATCACACACATACAGCATTGCTCTAGCACGCAGACACACAATGAGACACACAATGCATACCCTGTATCACTCTCTGTGTATGCGCACAACGAAACCCTAGGGTCTGTTCTAGTAGACTAGTCTGCAGCCGTGATTCAGTAGGAATCAGCCAAGGAAAGTACATGTGATTGGACACGGGAAAGGATCGAACCTGCTACTGATTTTGGCGCGTTTTTCTGAGCGACCGGACATTTAACGGGACACTTCTAAAATGAGCTTATTTCCCATGATAAAACATGATTTCATCTTATCCAGACAGGGTATAGCAAGTGTGTTGCATCTGATCGAATGGACATTTCACAGTCCCTGTCAATTTCTAAATGTTTTGGATTGAAAATTCTTTCTTATGGTTTAGATTTCAATCTTATACTGTTGAAATTTTAATTCAGCTTGGATTGATGTAGTCAGGGACTACAATCTGTAAGATGGGTTTTTTATTCTAGGAATTCTAGGAATTTGGAAAAAATGTGATCTTTTTTTTAAGAAAGCGAGAAAACATCGTACGGCGGTCGTGCGCCCCTTTGCGATCGACTCCAACTGTTTCGTGCATATGTTATTCTGCACAACCAATTGATCGGCATCGTACGAGACCTTTGAGTTGTAAGAAGACGCTTTCCCGACCTGAGAGGTCGTGAGTGAACATTTACAAAATGAATACTACCTTTTCAGCGCGATGAGATTACGACAAGTCGGGACGAGTCGAGTAAACATCATGCTACTTTACCATGACCAGATTATGTTTCAATGAGATTGTATGGGCGACTAGTGACAAGTCGTACAAATGTTATTGCGAACAGTCGTGAGTCACGTAACGACCACTCGTGCGACGAAATATGTGTTAAAAGTAAATGGTCACAACTACTTATTGGTCTCAAAGACTAATTGCATAATTTTAGCACAAGCACATCATGAACTAAACTTGATTTTTAACGGACAAGTCAGTGCCATTAAATATGATTATCGTCACCAGCCGAATGACGTGTCCATGATTTGAACCCACTTAAAGATGTGGGATGGATGGATTTATGTTGAAAGGTGAAAGTTAAGAGCAATGTTAAGAGAGAGACGAAACTAAAAATACGCTGAAGAGAGACAGAAAATAAGAAATGACAACACGAGGCCATTGATCTATTTGAAGTTCATCACTCTTTCTGAGAATTCCCAGCTACCGTAGATGTTATCAATTATCACTCTAAGCTGCCGATAATGAGCTGCTACGTTCAGGTGCTCCAAAGTGTTTATTGCATTGACGCACGGGGTGAATCAACTGGTCATGCCATCAACAAAATAAAGTTTCAAAATAGACCTGACATTTCAGTTCTAGCTTTTGTGAAAACATTCAAACCACAAATCAAATTGGAAAGAAAAATATGATTATTTTTAGAAAATGGAATGAGAAAATCTGTACAGTGCATGAACTACGTTTCGAGTCAACGGTTGAAGTAATTGTTGTATTTGAGGGGAGGGGGGGGGGTGATTTTCTTCCCATAATTTTGTCATAATTTTGAATGACAAGGCCTCGACATTTTGTCAACGCATCATTAATCGAGGTGTAATGAGATAAAAACATGTTTGTGTGTTTAATGAATACACATATTGCATTGCGACCAAAATAAGCGATTCATTTCGCTTGTTACGTGTTCTTTTTTATGTTTTTATTCTCTTACTCTAATATTATTGATAATTCAATAATTAGGCACTGAATACTGCACCATAACAAAGATAAATGTCATTCTTTATTAATTATAGGAAATTAAAGATACATAGATCTTCAGACGTTTTAAACCTAACTTGTAATTAGCATTTTGAAAAGTATTGACGTAAGGGGGCAAAACTTAAATGCATTGTTTGTTTGGGGGGGGGGGGGTATACGACGCCCTTCCTCTTTTGACACCTCTAGCAATATATGTTTGTCCATGACCCGTTGTCCCTTTCCATTCTAAAGTGTTTATTGATTACTTTTCAAAACCATGATATTGTCTGAAAACTTTGAAAGTGGATCAAATTTTTATTGAACCGGCGAAAACTAACCACTTCCAAAAGGTGTTTTATTCACGATTGAGTATAAAAAAGCTATTGTTTTACCACTTTATATAGCCGGAAAGTGATCAATTATGAAAGAAAATGGATATGTGACAAAATTAAAGTAGGAAAAGTGGAGAGAAATATCGCAAATATGGGGGTCAGGTTTAGTTTAAGTGCAACCGCGGAAAACATGTGACGATTTGATAAGTGAAAATCAAGCAGTGGAAAAGTGAAAATCAAATGACCCTTTCACGTCTACTTTTATGATGCTGCTGAGTGATTCGTGAGGGTGACGTTGAACGTTTTGGAGTATGGTGTTCAGGATAAGAAATTGGAGAGGGGGGGGGGGGGGGGGGGAGGTCACTCTCACGGGATATGCTATCATTTACTTTGCGATTTCTCTCTAGTTACTGTAACACACACCATGTATTATGATTTTCATGATTTTGGTATTCAAATAATTATCAAATCAAGCGATGCTCTACGAGTGACAATTCCTTGGTCTTACCCGTGCTATTTCATTCCTACATCATGTGCGCAGTGTGCCTATGTATAGTAGGTCACATCTCCAAATTAAACATTTTTGGAGCACTGAACTTTCATTTTGAAGCCTAATATTTATACTTCTCCGTTTATGTAAATATCCTTTTTCAAATTTCACATTTATGCCTACTCTCTCTCTCTCTCTCTTTCTCTCTCTCTCTCTCTTCATCTCCCTCTCGTTTTAAATGAATGATATTAATGATAGTGTTAATTGGAGTAATATGAATACCCTAATCTTCTTCAAATTTGGCGAAATAGTTACCTGTAACTAGTTGCCATATTATGACATCCCCCCGGCTCCAAACGACCTCTTTGTGGGCTGCAGTACACACTTATTTGTACTTATCATAGTTTTTTTTAGGACTAGATGAACAGAACATGCAGAATGATTAAAAAATATCTTAATGCCCTTTTTCGGACAAGATCATGAAGGATGACGAAGCGCATTTTCGGCAAGCCCTTTCCCGTCAAAATATCATCTCCTTCTCTGTCATAATCTGTTAATCGCCTGCACACATCAGGGAAATATCAGGATAAATACGTTATCATACCTATATTCCATTTCATCTCCGATGTTTTACCTTCCAATCAAGCTCCTATTGCATTTCCGATCGCGTAACCCCATCCCTTGCCCAGCGTCATAACATGGAAATTCTACCTTGAGTTTCCCTGCCGCTGCCAAAATGGCGTGAAGACTCGTCTACACATTTGCGTGAATTGTGTTTTACAGTGTAAAACCCAGTTGAAATTATTTCATACCTGGGCGTAACTGGTGTAGGCCATTAATACATCTGATCCGGATGGTTACAAACTGATTCTAGCGCTGCAGGCTCGAGACTCGGTCACGTCTTCCGGGCGGTGACGATAAAGATTGGCGATTGGATCCTCTTTTTATGCCATTTCTCTTCTTATCCTGACGCAAATATACAAATTTGAATGACGCACGGCGTAAACCAAATCTATTCATCTACCAGCCCTATACTCGAAAACATTTGTAGGGGAGCACTTGACTAATGTTGATTTCGTTCAGCTTGCGCACGACGTACGCACAAGTGTCAGCCAAGCATGTCTCCTGTGAATATCTGCATAGAATAACAGTAAACCAAGAAATTGGCGAACTCTTGGAATTCAATGGTTATTTAAGCACATGTGTGACAGAGCCTTAAAATGCGAGGTAGAAATAAATAGATTCTGAAATATGATTGCCTGATAAGCAATTTTCAAATGTCGATCATATGTATATATGTGTATAAAAATACACAGGGCTCAAGGTTTTCGTGACAATTTCGTGGGAGAAGGCTAAAAATACAGCCGAATAGGAAAGAATTTCGGGTTAGAATTTCGATTCCAGACGCAAGAAATCTGGGAGGGAAATCCGACAAGTGTATTGGATGTGTATTGTAGACGAGAGGGGCTTTACAAGAAAACGCATCGTAGGATCAAGATTATGTCGTACTATATGTCGGACAAGCGATTCTTTCTGGTGAAAAAGCTTAGTCACCCGTTTGCATTCATAATCATGATAATAGCAAATATACGATAGCTCGGGAACAAGATACTTCAACGCAGAGAAATACGCAATGTGAGACGCTTGGCTCATGCTAACATTTGCATTCAGCGTCGACCAAGCGTGTCCGTGCACACTGTTACGACGAAAGGGCATTTTGTTTAATCATGTCAAACTGACCTGAGACTGCTGGGGAGATTTTGATTTAGGTAAAGTCAGCGCCAGTCAAGTATCTTCCCTGCATGTCCCTGCGCTGAGGGAGTATATTTTATATTTCGCATACGCTAGTCAAACGTCCTGCGTGACTCAAGGAAAGAAATTACATAAAAAACCTTCTTGACATGACCAAACCTTTATGGGCATATCTATGCGTTTATCCATGGACTTGGAAGAACAATGGTTTAACCACGTATTTGTCGCCATGGCAGTCTCGTGCAAGCCCCTCATACTGGGGATCTGGAGAGACCTTGACCTAGGGATATATGAAAGGGATTAGGAAGACAAATTTGAGGATTTGGAAGGAAAGTGGAATGCATTTATTCGCGTTTATTTGCTATTCTCCGGTGAATAGCGAGCGGGGTCATCATCTTTTGAGTGCAATTTACACTTCATCATTGGAATGAGATGACGAGGCACTGGCAGATTCAGGAGGGTCGGAGAGGGGGAGGAGGAGATGCGGTGGGGTTGTTTGCCGACACAAGACCATTGGCTCTCCGTGTTGAATTTTGCACTCTGCATAGACAGTGCATGATACAGACTACATTTGCCTTTTTCATTATGTTGTGAGGGAGTCTAAACGTGCATACTCTTGATTGTGCACAATTAAATATATATCGCGGAAAACCGAAGCAAAGAGTTTCTACCGGCAGACTAGCGTTAGAAGGGGGATTCACACTTTCCTGATTGACTGATTGAACTGAAAATCTCCTAATTTCTTGTCGATCTTTGAGCAGGGTAAAGCGTCAAGTTTAAACGAGAAGAAGTTTTTCTTATGTTTCATTTGATCTTTTGCTTGTCATGCCATCGACGAAAGGGCAGAATTTTCATTCAACCACCCCCCTTTTCTCAAATCCTGGATTCACCCGTACGAGGAAAATGTAAAGAGTCATTACAACAATGTGGCAACATATTATGTTACAATCGGCGACATGCTTTTCGTATACAACTATTCTTCAAGAGTGACAAACTTTCAATTTTAGCTCTTGCTGTTGTTGTTGTTGTTGTCGCCCATTCGACCATGTCGACAGGAAGTTCAACCAAATCACTTGGAAGTATGATTTCTTAAATCAAATTTGAATGCACATGGTAATTGAAATCGAGCTAGGACTACGTAATTAAGAGTGATGCTTGCAGACTTAAACTTGATGTCAAGAACTACTAAATTCCAGCACAGTTATACAAATAAACTTCTTACTCCGTTAACAATATTGAATAAGGGTTACCCATTATTGCTCCATATTTACATAATTTCCAATACCGGGGCCGGACGTCAGGTCACGGATTGACCTGACCCCGTTGATAGAAGGATGACCTGGAAGTAAAACGGAATTGACCTACATAGATATCACTGTATGAAATATTTTACCTGAAGTTTTTGGATAATATCAATTGACTCCAGCTTGCTCCTGCATGTATTAATACCTCAGGGTGAACATGGTGAAGGAGTGTAGTACAAATACAAAGATGAAAGTTGAGGAAAAAACAACATCATGACACACACAAACAAGCACGCGGACAAACAGATACAAACATACACACAAAACAGCTAACACCCCTCCAACAGAAAAAACACCTTCCACAACCAACATTCAAATAAGCTTTGATTGCATCGTTTTTTTCTCGAATTGTACCCGTTTTCCTAACAACAATAAACAACAGAAAAAAAAAAATATATTTACCCCCGCCCCTCTCCCAGAAAATAAACTTATGAAAATCCAGCCATTCCCTTTTTTCAAATTTTATGCGCCTTGCATTTTCCCTACCTTCTATATGCTATAATAAATTGACCCTGTTTGCATTTCATTCTATTTTTTTTCTTTTGAGAACGCTTTTCATCTCTATTCCTCCACCCTCCGTCCCCATCTCGATCATACCTGAATTTTCCATGCGCAGTTTAACCGTGTCACTCAACCAAATACCATATTGTCCCCAAATGTTTCGCTAAATATTCACCGTTTATGGTGGTCGACCCACACCTTTGCGTTTTTAGCCTGAGTCGGCCCAGTGTTTTTGACGATTAAAGCACCCCCTGGACGCACAAAAGGCGCAGGTCATACGGTGGACTGGCGCTCGGCGTACGCTCCATGGGCACAAGCCGAACATCAGTCGATCCACCGTCTGATCCGTGTATGTTGTGTGCGTTCAGAGAGCGTTTTTAGTTTTCAAAAATTCTGGGCCGACGCAGGCTAAACGCAAAGGTGTGAGTCAGCCTTTAGACTTCACTTTCCATTCAAAATCATGCCCAAACTCAACGGGCAAACCCCTTTGCTCAATAGAAAAGTTGAAGTTGACCTCGGTGAGAAGAATGACGTATTCATGACCCCGTGATGACCCCAACTTGACCTATCGCTCGATGGTGCTCCCTTTTCGATACCCTGCGGAGGAGTCGAAGCAGTGATAGTCTTCATGCGTCTACCGTCTGTAGCTCTGAAGCATTTTGATCGAACATAAGCAGCGTTTGCTCAGCGTGCATCAAATTAGCAAGACGCTCCGTGGACGCAGAAATATGGAGGAAAAACGTTTAACTGACTCTTCCGCATGCGAACGTCGAACGTCTTGAACGTTGGTCAAGCGTTTTCCATCCGTATGAACGCTGGTCAGGCGTTGGCTAGAAACGTGAAAATTTGACTGAGCGTAAAACGAAATTTCGCGTAGTTAACATACGTTTCCCCAAGGGTAACTTGAATCAGAAGGGACACGCTTGGCTATTAGTGATACTGACTTACATTGGGCATAATTTTTCGAACGAATTCTGACCGAGGCGAATTTTGCTCATTGGCAAGTTTGGTTTTTACATGATTACCTGATGGTTGAGAGAAATTATTTAAAATATGATTTTGAATAAAGTGTGATGGAACCCGTAATTTCTAAAGAGTTATCTTTTGCCCGGGTAACTGCATAATTACGCATAATGTTATATTATTCATAAAAGAAAATGTTCGTATTCTTTATCATTTCTTCAATGTTTGTTGTTTTGCTTGTGATTTAATGATATCAGTCTGGTTTATGTCATATGGAAATATCAATTATTCGGAATTTGTCAATCCTGACACAGTGAGAATCTAATCTTTTCAATAACAATTCTGGGTTTGTAAAAAGAGAAAGTATAAAATACAAGAAAACAAGCCAAATCTCAATTCATATCATACTGTCTAGCAATGTTATCCGTCCCAGACTTCAGACAAATATTGACAACTTTCTCAGTGCGAATCGTTTTCATAACAATCCCATTTGGACAGTCGTTTTCGTGGTTTTCATCTAAAGGCCGGACTCACATCTTTGTGTCTTTAGCCTGCGTCGGCCAAGCGTTTTTGACAATTAGAAATGCTCCCTTGACGCACAAATACGCTGGTCATGCAGTGGACCGACGCTCATAGTACGCTCCTTGAGCTCACGAATGACGTCAGTCTACTGTCTGATCAGCGTATCAGACAGCGTATCAGACGCAGGCTAAAACGCAAAGGTGTGATTCGGCCTTGATGTGAAACAAAATATGACCGGTATAAGATCACAAGTTTTTATGGCCCTTTTTAAAATGTCTATCCATGTACGGTTTATATCAAATATGTCGTCAAAAGCTCTGTAAGGATTAGCTCTTTCTGGATGTTTGTTTGCAAAAGTTCCAAAGGGAGATGAGGAAAAGGTGACAGTACATTTGGGGATGTTATTTGACGTGAATTAAAGGCAACTTGGAAGGTTTGTGAAAATCGGAGGTGATATCAGGTTTTATATATCAAAATCTATGTCTGTCTGCTCATAAAGTGCATATCGAATTGAATTACGGCAATAGAACAATTTTCAATATTTTGTACCGTGGAAACATATATTTTTGAAAAGTGTCATGATTTGAGCAGGTTTACCCCAAACACCATCTCCATCATGTCCATCGGAACGACCGCGTTGCTACGTAAGTCTTATCCGATTTCAAGAGCATCACAAACAGTGACAAAGAAGCATTGGAGGGGTGGTTCATTTAATTTTTGAAAAAAAAAATCATTAAGATTATTTGGCATATTTCTTTTCAGCGTTGATCGATTCATGCCTCAATGTTCCTCCCGATGAACGAACGTTGCAGGTTCAGTTTTGTGACTAACCCTTCATCATCACCATCATCACCAAAATCATCATCACCACCATCATCACCAACATCACCATCACCACCATCAGCAGCATCAGCATCATCATCATCATTATTATCATCATCATCATCATCATCATCA
>BQKZ01003145.1:33170-55744 GCA_036244855.1 Temnopleurus reevesii
ACCAAAACTATACATGGGCTTTAAGTTCAACTGTATGCTCCCTGATTTAAAGAAAACTGATTTAAGAATGATAAATTACAGAAATGACGAGTAGCTTTCGACTGGTGTAACTGCGGCATTTAATGATATATCAATGACGATCATGATGATGGTAATCGTGGTTATTGTAACGTTCGGTTGTCATGGTTACCGTAGAGTTGGTTTACCATTATTGGGACCTGGGGAATCGGCAATGGACGTGTATGAACATGTAGTGCGGGTAATAAAATCAAATTAAAAGCAATTGAAGGCTTCTTCTTAAAGTTTATTAAAGTTTAGAATATTGCAGTTTACTAATAGGTTCAAATTTATGCATGTTTCTTGCCAACGAACGTCAATAACAACTGAACTACAACACTTGAAATCTAGTTTGCATAAATCAATTGTTGTTACGTCAGGCAAGCCGCAGGTAATCTTTTGGATCGTCAAACACGCGTAAAATTTGCATAGTTAATGGAAACTCAGTACAACGAAGTGCCTGGGATCATAAAGAATACCTCAATTAGCGCTGATAGTGATGGGACCAGATTTTTCCGCTTATCAGTCACGAACTTTGGCATATCAGTATCCGAGGTGCAATGAGATCGGATATCCCTGAATTAATGGCATGCCATAACTCGCCTAGAACGGTGCCTGGGCCAGCGAAACAATCACGCTCTAAACGCCAAAGCTCCCCCTAGCTGGTTATCCAACCATCAACCTTAGATTGATTGTATATTTGGGTCATACAATGACAGTTAAATTCATAACATGTAAATATAAATAGATTTATGAAATTCAGATGGTTCCTGTTTTAGTCAATATTACACCTGCCAAATCTACTAGATTTTATCTCGATTTTCAACAACTCGCCTAGAACGGTGCTTGGGCCAGCGAAACAATCACGTTCTAAACTCCAAAGCTCCCCACAGATGGTTATCCAAACGCCATACAATGGCATTTAAATTTATGATATGTAAATATAGATAAATTAATGAAATTCAGGTGGTTTCTGTTTTAGCCAATATTACGCCTGCTACATCTGCTGAATTTTATTTCGATCCTCAACAATTGTCGGCATCACATTTATAACTTACAATAGCAGCTTACACTTGCTATACACTCCCTTTAAGGTCGTTAACCCACTATTCACCTCATGAATTATCGTACAGTTCATACTATAGTGTCCAAGGTGCGATGGTATCGGATGTCCTGTGTTAATGGCATGCCATAACTCGCAGCTATGCAGACGGAATGTCGTTATATGACAGACACATTCATATCCGTCATACATGTCATATTTAAAGGCCAACTCACACCTTTGCGTTTTCAGCCTGCGTCGTGTAGATGTATTACAAGCTCACAGTCGTCTCAGCGTTTGGAAAGTTGAAACGCTATCTGGGCGCAGGTCATACAATGGAATGACGTTCGGCGAACGGTCCTCGAGCTCAAGCCCAACGTAAGTTCACCGTCTGATCCACTTATACTGTGAGCTCGTGGAGTATCCCCTATCCCCCCCCCCCCAAAAAAAAAAAACGCACCGACGCAGGCTTAAAACTTTAATGTTTCGCCAATTATAATGGTGGTATATACATTGCCATTGGAGATCGCTGTAAATTGCGTAATTACAGCGATCTCAAATGGCAATGTATATACCACCATTACACATACAGAGGGAAATTATTCTACCAATATTGTCTCTGGGTGCGTGTGCAGCGTAAGTTGGCGCTAAGGTCACGTGAGTCAATTATTTGATCAGGTGACAATGAAACAGTCACCTGATCTCAGGCTCAAGGGAGAGGGGGATTCCCCTGCGACGATGATGCATTCCTTAGATATGACTCGAGTGTGTTGTGAGTGTTCGATGTACAGGGGAATGGATTTATCAGTCGCCGCATAGGAATAACAATGGGATGTGTATACACGCTAGGGACCTCGTGGTAGTTGATACATGCAGGTATTAATACCGTAATCATCGTGCTCCTGATGTTCTGAAGGAAAAAAATGAAACGAAAATAAGGTTTCGCATACAAATGTGCAGTTCTGTTAGAAACAAACAATCTTAATGATAATGACATATTAGTTAAAGCGTGCGTATCTGCTCAGCAGAGCGCTCAAGGCGCTTTTGCATTATTATTACCCTGGGTTTTAACCGTGGTCATCTTGGCCCCTAAGCATTTCAAAGAATGACTTCCTGCCAGGTACCTACCCGGGTTGAGTGCAGCACAGTGTAAGTGAATTTCTTGCTTGAGGGAAAATTAACGCCATGGGTGGGTCTCGAACCACCACCCTCTAGTTGAAATGCATAAGTCATGTTCACTACACCATGCTGCTTGAATCTTTAGAGTCGACCCCACGACTTGGCGGTACCGTATGATAATAGTAAAGTGTGTTCCCACTTGCCCGATGTTTCCACGTAACACGACGAGACGGGAAATCCTGAGTGGGAACAGGTCTTGTCAAGCCTTTCAAATACATTCCTTCATGCCCTTCCGCATGGAGTTCACCGTGGACCTAATGTCAGTTAAACGGTTACTCCAGGCCAAAAATAACTTGGTTTGATTAAAAGCGCAAAAATTAGACGAACATATCAAAAAAAGTTTGAGCAAAATCGGACAATAAATAAGAAAGTTATGAATTTTTAAAGGGTTTTTAAAAATAATTTANAACTCGCCTAGAACGGTGCTTGGGCCAGCGAAACAATCACGTTCTAAACTCCAAAGCTCCCCACAGATGGTTATCCAAACGCCATACAATGGCATTTAAATTTATGATATGTAAATATAGATAAATTAATGAAATTCAGGTGGTTTCTGTTTTAGCCAATATTACGCCTGCTACATCTGCTGAATTTTATTTCGATCCTCAACAATTGTCGGCATCACATTTATAACTTACAATAGCAGCTTACACTTGCTATACACTCCCTTTAAGGTCGTTAACCCACTATTCACCTCATGAATTATCGTACAGTTCACACTATAGTGTCCAAGGTGCGATGGTATCGGATGTCCTGTATTAATGGCATGCCATAACTCGCAGCTATGCAGACGGAATGTCGTTATATGACAGACGCATTCATATCCGTCATACATGTCATATTTAAAGGTCGACTCACACCTTTGCGTTTTTAGCCTGCGTCGTCACAGCGTTTTGACAATTGAAACGCTATCTGGACGCAGGTCATACGATGAAATGACGTTCGGTGAACAGTCCTTGAGCGCAAGCCCAACGTCATTTCACCGTCTGATCCACTTATGTTGTGCGCTCGTGGAGCGTGTTTTGTCCCCCCCCCCCCCAACAACAACAAAAAAAACACCGCACCGACGCAGGCTTAAAACACTAAGGTGTGAGTTGGCCTTTAGGCTCGGCCAGACATTTGCATACAAACCATCATTTTACAGGAATGGTCACCGAAATGCAAAACGATTCAGTCTTTTATTCATTAATCACTCCACAGTAACTCTTGATTACATTTGATCAATTTGACTGTGCACACTCAGAAACTAGGTTACAGTATTGCACCCTTACAAGGGAAGCGTCCTCTGATACAACAGCTTGGAGATATATATGAGATAGGGAAGAGACGGGTATGATGGATTGTACCAGCGGCCTCAGACCTAATGGTGTAAAATTGCACCCACATTTCTGAGTGTGTACAATGTGAGCTCTTGGAGCATCATATTCTATCCTAGACTGATTTCAATTTATCATAGACTGATGTTGACAGTGAACGAAATGTGTGAGTGATTGTCCAGCGGTCAATGGCGGATGCAAACTTGAATTCAATGAACATTGACAACAATTCAAGGGGTTGTGGGTAGCGCATGCTGGTGGAGGTTTCTTGGTCTACAGTGGTGAGGTGCCCAGGTTCAATCATGCTCTCGAGTTCCATCGCGTTGCTAATATCATTTTGCAAGAAATATGTCTACCTTTGACTGGCTTACCTAGGTGAAATTGATTTATAGGTAAGAAATAAAACTACTAAAAAATTAAACAAAAAAAAACCCCAAATGTGTCATGTTTTGTTAACTTATAAGATACTGATTACAGAATTTAGAGCGATCTCCAGTGGCAGTACATAAACCAAAACAACTCTTAGAGAGAGGAGAGTAACACAATAAAAAAATCTTCCACCAACGTCCAATGTTGTGAGCAGCGAAGGTTTAGCGCTGAGGTCACGTGAGTCAATTATTTGATCAGGTGACAAGGAATAGTCACCTGATCTCTGGATCAAGGGAATGGGGATTCCCCTGCGACGCGACGATGCATTCCTGAGATGTGAGTCGAGTGTGTATGAGTGTATGATGTCGAGGATAATGGAATTATCAGTCGCCACATAGGAATATTATACACTGGGGTGTGTGTATACGCAAGAGCTCCCATGATTATCGTATCCCTGACATTCTGAAGAAATTAGATATAAAGATGGTTTTGCAAACAGATTTGCCTGTTTTGTTAGAACGCAAAACAGTTTTAATAATAATACATGTTTTTCGTATAGGCGCGCGTATTCACTCTGTAGAGAACTTAAGGTGCTTTTGCATGACTATTACCCGGACATCGCTATCTTGGCCCAAAAACATTATCATGATTATAGGAAGCGATTCATGTCAGGTGACCGTTCACATCACCTGGCCTGAATGCAGCACAGTGTAGATGAATTTCATTTAATGCTCTGGTTGAAAGGCGAGAGCCATGTCCACTGCACCGTGATTGAATCTAGAATGTCGAACCCATGACTTGACAGTCCCATAGTAAAGTGTGTTCGCACCAATATTATTTTCCACGTAATATGACGAGACAGGAAATCCTGAGTGGGAACAGGTCTTGTCAAGCCTTTCCATTACATTCCTTCATGCCCTTCCGCATGGAGTTCACCGTGGACCTAATGTCAGTTTAGTATACCGTATCCTATTCTGATCTATCAATGAATTGATTAATTGATTTAGTCATTATTTCAACATGGTAGCCCATTCAATTCACTCTCCTTTATATGCCCTTCCGAATGGAGTTCACAATGGACCTAATAGCAGAGTCAATTGAATCTCACTTTGAATAGATCCCATTCTGATCAATCAATTAATTGATTTATTAATTATTCCCAAAATGGTAAACATTCAACAAAACTCTGTCTTCCATGCGGGACCATGCAAGAATAAACGTAAGTATATATATAATAAAAACATTCAAGTCAAGCTGATGACAATTTTTGAAGGTCAAAACAAATCTGAACAAGTTGCAACGTTATTTTAGAATGATTTAGTTTTTATACTTGTCATGACAAGTTAATAAGTAATGTTTCTCCCTCGAATTTTACAATCTATGTGGTTCCTGCCAATTGATAGGTCAAAGCATTATTTATCTATTTTTAGTATTTATATATATGTTGTGTGTGCGTCTGTGGGGAGGCTAAAGTCCAAACAATGTTTTTCTTGGAGAGGAACGAAGCCCCCTACCTCCCCCGTACATCACCACTGAATTATGTATTATACACAATTATGTAGAGGAAGTTTGATAATCACAATAATCAATATACAAGTTATAATTCATGATCATTTTCGGATAATTTGGAGTAGAATTCATATATCATTATACTGTACATGACGAGTGTGTAATCATCTTAATTTAGAGTTCTTACATGAACAACTTCCTCGCATTTAAAGATATTTTTAGCAAATATCTATATTTCAAAAAGATTTTAATCTGTACAGGAATCAATTGATCTCCAGAATGAGCAGAACATCATCCTAATTCCTGGTAGTTTATAAATGTATCCAACTATTACCCCGCCTCTTTATCATTCTTATTATGATAAACTTTCAAAATTGAAACAATTAGCAAGTGCAAGCTATTTCTCACTCTATTATCTTTCTTCGCTCGGTTTATAACTGTCGAAGGAGAGCATTACTTGACAGACTGGATCGGGCATCTGCCCCTGAAACGTTAATCGGGAATAAAAATATCGGGAAATCTGTGTAGGAGGGTTCACACTTAAGCCGAAACCTTAAGATTTCAGAAAATACGACAGAAATACGGAAGAATATCAGATTATGCGTGTAGCACGAAGGCAAGTTCGTACGATTCGCCTTTCCGCCGTCTGGTTAAGGCATCAAGGGGAGTGTACAATATACCTTTCCGCCGTCTGGTGAAGACACCAAGGCGAGTGTACAAATATATGCCTTCCCGCTGTCTGTTCAAGGCACCAAGGCGAGTGTACAATATGCCTTCCCGCTGTCTGGTGAAGACACCAAGGCGAATGTACAATACGCCTTCCCGCTGTCTGGTGAAGACACCAAGGCGAGTGTACAATATGCCTTCCCGCTGTCTGGTCNAACGGGGTCGATTCCTCATTTGAAATATGATATTGATCCATTTTCAATAAATTTATATACAAAGTGAATGAGGAGTTCTCCATGTATGACATCACAAATTATGCTAATTAGCTATACACATGCCATTTCAAGGATGCCCAGCACAGGTGGAAATGATGACTTTGAAAAATCATAACTTTTGAACGGATTATCCAATTTTGCTTAAATTTTCACAGTTTGTTCATCTGATTTTTCTCCATTTACTGACAGTACATTATTGTCTGGGTGCAATTCCCCTTTAAGAAACTATGACAGAAATACGGAAGGTTATGCGTGCAGCACGACGGCATGCAGGTTCGTACGATTCGCCTTCCCGCATTCTCGTCACGGCACCCAGGCAAGTATGTACAAGTCGGGAATTCGTATCGTCCAAAGCGAGTTGTATGAATTTTTTTTCTTTCTCGTATTCTCTTTTTAAACAAAACGAGAGATTGTGAGTTTGTTCAAGTCGCCTTCTGGCCAAAAGAAGGCGCCTTTGCGAGTTTGTACAAGTCGGCTTCTCACCTCGCCCGACACAAGGCGCTAAGGCGAGTTGTATAATAAAGTTGCCTTCCCGCATTCTCTTCTTTAAAAAAGCGCCAGCTGGCAAGTTTGCGCAAGTCGCCTTTTGGCGAATTAAACAACTCGCCTTTGTGGTGTACGTATAAGCTTCCGTAGGACTGTCGTGGTTTCTGAACCCTCTAAGGTTTTGACTCTGAGTGTGAACCTTACTAACGTGATAAAAACACTACTCAGATTAAATCAATCGCAAATTAAGACTGTAATTACACCACAGATTGATAAAGCACGAATCTTATGAATCATGATGTATGTCGAGCGAAAGTGGGGCGCGCCTGATAATAATCATTGGATAAAGGACGGGAGAGATGATTTAAATTATAAAATGACTTGCTCTGGAGCAGGAGAAACATGAAGAGAGAGGGGATGAATGTAAACACAAGCACATGTCTGACACATTTTTGTTTGTTCGTTTTTGTTTGTTTGTTTGTTTGTTTTGTGCTCCCTACTACTCAGGCAGTCAGGGAGAAACTGTACCCGATGAAAAGCCCTGTCTCATGACCATCTACGTGGATTAAATATAATCATAAATGTCAGGGCGTAAACATTCAAAAGATGAATGACGTGCGCCGTGAATAAAAGAACAAATAAATTGATTTAAAAACACTAAAATGACCGACCAATCAACAACCTCCGCCAAATCCACCAGCTATTAATGCGGGTCAAGAGAGTTGTAACAGATATGAACAAAGCCTGAGTAACGATCTGTGAAATATGTTCTCCGTTGAATAGATTGTCTGAGCCTGACGATGCAACGAGTAGAATCAGTGTGTACCGTATACGCTCGTATACTTCTAACAAATATAAACGCTTCAATTAACAGAGTTCAGCATATCCTGAAATACTGGCAACGACTGTGAAAAACATTGAGAGTAAAAGAGTTCGTCATTTGCTCGAAATCCAGAATTTATTAATTTACACCATTTACGTAGATCGCACACCTCGTGATTCTGACCCATCTCTCAAATCCCCAATCCCAAATCCCAAACCCTTCTTTCTCCCTTCATTTCAATGTACGTCAGGAGTGGGATTAAGAATTCCCGGTCGATTTGTTATCATCGAAGAAATAACCACTTTTTTATGCAGGTGGTTAAAATGGCGCGAAAACGTGTCGTCTGCTTCACAAAGAAGTGACAGCGTCTTGTCTCTCTCCTCAATTACATTTTCAATCCAAAACAAAGTCTGATTAGCTGCATGTGCGTAAATCAGATGATCCCTGTTTCGAGAGCTTGATTAAAGGTATCATCAACAGTCAGTTTTTTTTTATTTGTAGTTTTATTTAAACAGGGTGGCCCTTTCAGTTTATACAAAAACCTACTCCACCAAGGAGCAGTTCAGTTCAGTTCAGTTGATTTTTTGATTTCCAATCAGATCCAATGTAATAGAAATCAGTTACAAAATACAAATCATGTCATCCTTATTCTTAAAGTAATTAATACAGTAAAATGAAAAATCGCAAAACCACTTTTTGATGCAGATGGTTAAAATGGCGGGAAAACGTGTCGTCTGCTTCACACAGAAGTGACAGCGTCTTCTTGTCTCTCATCTCAATTACAGTTTCAATCCAAGACAAAGTTTGAATACCTGCATATACGTAAATGAGTTGACCCCTAGCTGTTTTGATAGCTCGATCATCCGAAGTCCTGGACAGCGATTTATTGAACAAAATTATATTGTAATATAGGATAAAGGTCCAGGTAACATTTGAGATATTTCATTATGTGTCATTTATCGTTGATATATGAATCCCTAGTCACGTACATACTGAAGCCTCGATCGAGCACGATTCAACACGACTTATTGTCCAGGACTCAGTTGGATAAACAATGGCAGAGTATCGGGTTCAGTCGGGCTGAATCGGTGTCCTATGTGACTGGGTCGTTATGTTAGATAAAATTATTTTCATAAGATAAAACTAAGCATTATTATGTTGCATACGTAATAGTCAATATGTGTGATCAACCAAAGGATAATGAAAAAATATCAATACAACGTTTCAACAGGCACAAATTAATATACATTTTCCCGTTCAATTTCATCAAAATTTCATTTGATTTCAAGTAAAATCGTTCAAGGAAAGAGAAGGCCAGGGTCTCCATTCATGGATCATTATTCTATTAGCATAATTAGTCTATTTCATATCATTTACAAAAGATTGTACTCAATATAATTTCAAATGTAACAAGTTTATATATTTGTACCATATGTGATATTATTATCTATATGGGAGTTTTAAGCCGTACAATATTAAGCCATATTGTACGGCTTCAATTTTACGCTTGCGCAAAGCAGTGACCAGNAGGTATCTTGTGTATAATTTCAATTCCTTCTTCTGTTATTAATATATCATACATTGTGTACCTTTGGTTTTGAGCGTTTGTCTAGTTTTCAGTAGTTTTCTTGGTATTTCTCTTCATTGTTTTGTATTGTTTTGTTTTTATTATATTTTGTTGGTTTGTGCGTGTGTGCGTGTATGACTCATTGTCGAATTAAGGAATCGTGTTATATATTTGTTATATTTCTAAACTTATATTGTATGCCGAAGAAAATCAAATCAAGTCAAGGATAGGAACTCGAGGTTGGAACAGATCATGTAGAGGCGGGTTAAGAGAGTGGGCAGACAATGAGATTAAAAATAATTATGTACGGATTGAGAGAAAGAGAAGATTGGGGGCGGGGTGGGGGTGGTAGTGAGGGGATGAAGAGGTTATGGATAAAGTCAGGAAAAAAACCTGTTTGGATGAGACGGGGTGAGGATGGGGTGTGGAGAGCAGCAGAGAACGGGCGATGTTTTTGTGACAAGGGCGTGGGGTGGTAAACCCAGCCTACAGGTAACTTTATTTCAAGCCTTAAGTGGGTAGTCAAAGGGGGAGGGGTCGCAAGCGGATTAACGGATGGCAGAGAAAGGGCGATGTTGTGGTGAAGGGGGAGGGGGGGAGGGGTATCACTCATCATACACAACTTTTTTCAAGCCTAAAGTGGGTAGTTTAAGAGGAGGAGGGGTCGCGAGCATGATAAGGGATAGCAGAGAAAGGGTGGTGTTATAGAGAAAGGGGGGGGGGAATAAATGACGTTAAAGTTCAGAATTATTTGTAATGAATTGTTATTTTGTCAAGAATTCTCATGATTGTTACTGATTTCTTTTTAATTCGAGGAAGAAAAAGACCAGTGGCCAAGTAAAATCAATCAATCAATTAATATCATACGATTAACCTCATTCAGATTTCAATGTACTAAAAATTACAATTAATCGCAATATTGATCGTATCTCTTTTATCGTACAGTCCCCTGGATGTAAAATCATTCAAGTAGCTTCGATCATTCCATTAAATAGATAGCCACCAAACGATTCAACACAATTAACATTTTGTATATGTGCGTATATCATACGTGCATCATGCATCAATGCTAGTCTGCAAGAACAGACCCTTGGGTTTCGTTGTGCACAAACACAGAGAGTGATACAAGGTATACACTGTGTGTCTCATTGTGTGTCTCGTGCTGAGGATAGAGCAATGCTGTATGTGTGTGATGTAGTCACACAGCGCATGCCCTGTATCATGCTCTGCACACTCACATACCGAAAGTCTCGGGTTTGTGCTTTCAAACTACGTCAATGCGGAGGTTGGGTCATTGCTGAATGTTACGTAACTTATCCCTACGGATTTTACTGGTCGAAAGTTTTTTCTTTCAGTTTGTTTTTAATTAAACGTTGTATATGCGCTTCGAATATCGAAAAAAAAAACCTTTGGGAATTATGTTAACTGTCCATACAACTGATTTATGCTCAATAAAAGGGTCATGTGGAGTGATCAAAGATAAATGACAAGGTTGTTGGGGAAAATTTGGAAACACATTTCACCCCCCCCCCGGTTTAAGTGCAGATAGTGGCTACACACCTGAGCATAATAGTAATAATAATAATAGATGCAATTTATATAGCGCACGTATCCACTCTGCTGAGTGCTCAAGGCGGTTTACATTATTATTACCCTGGCTTTAGCCCGGCAGCCATCCACGGCGCACTTGGCNCTTATCATATTGAACTCTTTAGTATCTTGAAATCTAAATATATCAATTGGTTCTAAAAATACGCTATGAGATTTGACCAATTTCCCTGCGAGATGTTATGAAATGTAACCACTGTTATACTTTAACCACTGGTATAAATTCATAACGGAACGTTTTAATTTGATATGAATAATGGTATTGTTTTAGCAATATTCTCATGCTGTGCCTCCATAAATCACATCTTGACTACAGGGTGGCTCAATAAAAATCAAATAGGAAATCCTCCATGTCTGTTTCATTGTGACGCTCATGATGTCAAGTAAAATAAATCAATGCTTCTCGTCTGGAGTTTTACGAAAAAGAAAGATTGTATATGTTATTTACATCTTTAGCGACAACCATTTGATTGCTTTGTAATGGAGAAATAACGACTACCGTATACATTTACATCTCATGCAATACCTAAATGTATTCACGAATGTCATGAGTACTCAATAGTTCGTAATCTATATCTTATTTCTTATTTTAGTATTAGCAGGTTTGAATGTGCAAATTATTAAGTAAGTCAAATACCTTATCCTCTGAAATAACTGCAACGTGAAAACATAAGTTTTTACAAGGTTTAGTCATAATGATGAACTTGGTTTTTAGAAATCATCGCACACACCGGAAAACTTCTAAAACTTTTTTCCAAAACGACTGTTATGGCAGTTCATAAACACGTCAAAAACCTGTCAAAATCTGAACTAATACTGAAGTTGAATAAGAATTTTAGATATTTTGCTGGAGCAACCTATACTAAAATCTTGCCAAATTACAAATCATTTCAAGACGCAGTAGGCCAGCTGAGTTAGGGTTTGGGAATATGATTTGGAGAAAACTACTGTTGATATTTTGCGTGAGAAGAAAGAGGAGCAGGCTCTTGATTGACGAAATTCAAAGTACCATACGGACTTCTACGCCAAAATTATATTTCTGTAACAGGAGCAAAAATTCAGATGAACAGAACAATAAATATTTAGACAACTTGGCAATTGATGACCTCATAGGAGCACAACTGATCATTTATCATATTCATATCATCGTTATAATATGGTATTTTCCCCAAAAAAAATGTGATTTCCTCAAAACTTTATCTTGAGGATATCTCCATGATACATTAGTATAACCCCTATTTGTATGTTTACATTTATACAAACTTTTGTACCTTTCTGTAGAAATGATGGATTTTGCACCATAAATATTAAGAAAATTCTGGTAAGCAGTGCACCCATGATGTCATGAAATTGACAGTCTTTGAGAGTGAGATTCGCTCATTTCCTTTCTCACTCTAAAAATGTTATTTTTACAATTTTATCATTTTCACTCTCTGGAAAAGACAGGCAATTCCAATCCAATATATGGCATTCTTTAATTCCTCCCCTAAAAGTTTTTATCAAAATAACATAAACAGTTTCTATTTCAAGCCAGGAAGATGCATGGGCCATAATCCTACATCATGANCAAAGGTCACTTTCAACACACGGCACCTGTTTGAACTGGGAGGGGGAAAGATTAAAAGGAAACGTAACAGGTGATCATAATGATGTGGTCTATATGCCTCCGAGCTAATTAGATGGGGGATAGATTGTACTATAACCCTGGTATGGGGGAAGATATTATGAATTAATCCCTGAGCTATTAATATCAACTGGATCAATAGACTTTTCGAAGAAGTGAGCATCATGCAGCCCAGACATGAAACAAAGATGACGGGTAAAAAATCGTTCTAGGGTACCTGAATACACCTATGACCTCTGTGGAAATGAAGTACCTAAGTGCAAATTCCTTAGTGTGATATGAAAATGTATCAAATGGGAACCTAGTCATACAAATAGAGAGTAAAAGTAACTATATATAACTAGAGTAGGGGCTTAGGTTAAGGAGTATCTGCTCCATAGCGGATCGACAGCCCCCCCCCCCCCCCCTAAAAAGGGGAAAGGTCCTCCTTTCAAAGGGTGGGGAAGGTACTCCTTCATGAGCGCAAAACACTCGATCGGTGCTAATGATAAGTTTTAGAGTAATCTACGAACCGCCAATAATGTATGTCCATGTGTTTGTGTGTGTTTATGTGTGTATGGGGGGGGGGGGTCGTTAGCTGCCATTTTGTTTTTGTTCCCCGAATGGCCTGCGCCAACAGGTGGGGTTAATATTTATAATTTATTTTGAAAAATGATATCAATTTAAAAAAAAGACTCAAAGGAAAATTTGGGTTAAAGTCCCAATCGACTAAGCAAAATTTTCAGATTCAAAATTTCAAGATTTCGGGTTGAGAGTGCAAGTCATGCCTATTGTATACAGCTGGATCCTGCTAGTTGTACAGGATGGACGAGTGCTAAGAGAATTCCAACATCATTTCCTACAATCTACGTCAAATGAACATGGACTCATAATTATGACGCATGCAAGCATACACTACTAAAAGTCATGGTGTTAATTCAACACAAGTACGGTGTCTGTGTAGTTGAACACATGAAAATCAGTTATACTATTGGCCGAGAAGTACCGAAAAGCGCAGAAAAGTAGCGAAAAGTCCCGACAAATAAACTTTCCTGCTTTTTTTTGCACTTTTCATCACATCACAATTACCGCAAGAAATACGCGATGTGCAAACTGTTGAATGTTTCAAAAATGCACTCAAAACCCATCTCTTTATAAGTGCTTTCAATTAGTATCTACACATATATATCTCATTTCTTATCTATTTGTACTTTGGTTGTTGTACCAATTGCTTCTGCTTCTCTTTAAATGTTCCTGTACTGCGCCTTGAGCACATTATTCATGTGGAATCTGGCGCATTAAAAGTACCCCTAATATTATATTGGCACTTTTTGTTGGCTATAAACGCAAAGACCTGAGTTAATCTGTAGGCTACATCGACAATGATTGGTATAACGTTATCAATGCGGCACTTGCGCTGCTCAAACTTTATTTCTTGTATTCATATTATGCTCAATAATATAATTACCAACTCAGTTTTATTTCAACTCCCGAATTTTTGCAGTGTGTCCGCGCAGCGAATCTAAAATTAAACTCCATGTATCATCCAATATTTAGAGATAAAAATCATATAAAATGATCACAGCTGCGTTCCCAAAACGGCATCACAAATCGACTTAGGTCAAGTGATCTTCATTTAAATCGACTACCCTGGGATATGTCGGGTACGTGTTCATTCGCTGTCTGCGCCAGGGGCGACAGGTTTTACAGGTGCTTTTGACTAAAGATGAAATCGCACTAATTACGCCTAATTTTACCCGTGATTGCGGCAACCTCGAAATAGAACACCGTGACCACAAGATGAGCCCCAGCTATCATGCTATAGAGTGAGGAAATCTCCACCCCACCCGTTAACATGAGTAAACCTGTCAGAAGGGGAAGGGGGGGGGGGGGGTGAAAGAAATTGTGAGCTGTACCTACGCCCCCTCCAAAAAAAAATAATAATAATAAAATAAAATTAAATTACAAAAAATGTTTATTTTTTTGCTAGCTCTTATCATGAACGTTGTGCACGTGCGCAATGTTGGATAGCTGGTTTTCTTTTTTCTTGTCAGCTCCTGAGGGGAGCTCAAATTTGGTGAGGGGCCGCAAAATTTGAGATGGTTGCCAAACCCTTCCCCCTTTCTGTTTTTCAGCTTTACTTGGAGGGGGGGGGGGGAGACAAAATTCCAAGCCCTCAAGGCGTCCGACCCCTGGATACACCAATGGACAACCATTTTATTTTTTGCCTAATGCTACCATAATATTTATCCACATTGTGCTGCACTCAACCCAGCTGAGATGAATGGGTACCTGGGAAGAATTTATTTCTTGAAAAAGCTTATGCGCTTCTAATAGATGCACTGCACTAATAGAGCGCTTAGGGAATTCTCACGAAGAGTTGACACGCGCTATATAAAAGCTGCTCATTATTATCATCATGACGAAAGTAGCCGAGGCTTGCAATGTGATTCTGATTCAATATTGGTGATCCACCACTTGAAAAACAGAATTACACAAGGGATTAGGTCTCTACGAAATCTGTCACATGCCTGGATCTGAACTTTCGGTAATTTAGACACACTTTAGCAGGTATAATGACTATTAATTCAATCAAATAGTCTATAATGTACAGGTGGATAAGCAATCAACTATTTTAAGCATTTTAATTGATTCGATTAGGTGGGTCTGAGTAGAAACAGGTCTAAAATCATGAAAATAATAATCATTGTCATGATTTAATAAAGAATGTTATCTTTAAGCTCGCTTCTTTCTACAATACGCTGATGTGCGTCTTCTCTACTGCAGGTCGATTTGTAGACAAAATGCATAAAATTGTACAATTGTAAGTGATGGTGGATACAAAAGTAGAAAGCTAAAAATAGAGAAGCTTTTGAGAAAACCCTCACAATCTCGGCCACAATTTTCTAATCAGATAACCAAAAAGATACCAAAAGAAGATATCAATAAAGACGTTTTCCTTCATTAGAACACAATTGATAATTATGAATAATTGGGTTAATTTATCCACCATCCTAAAAAAGATCTAGCTCTTCTTTAGTGCTCAAATTCAATTCAATGATAAAGTATAACATTATTTCAAGCAAAACTAGCGCAAAATATATTCATTTCAATTCAATTTAAATTATTTCATATGACTTCAAAATGACATAATACATTAACATTCATGAGAATTACGAACTGATGTTCGCCAGATACAGTCGATATGGCCCGAGAATACAGAGATTCATTGAAATCAAGTTGACTTTTGTACATAAATATGATTTTATACTAAATGTATTCGAATCCGTCACCTTTGATGACGTAGGAAGAGTAAATTCAATAATACATTTTAGTCATTAGGTCAGGAGATTCTTAGAAATGTCGCGTTGAGATCTCCAAAAAGGAGAAGCATCTCACCTAATGGATTTTGAAATGCTATGTCGGGCTTGAGCAGCAACCTGTCGTCCCGTGGGGCTTTGAAAAGTCCAAATAGTTCTCAAATTCTCAGGGCCAAAATGGCTGCGGTTGAATCCAAATTACAGCCTTCTAACATGTCTAATCTCCCTAGGGTCTGAGCAAGTTACTTAAAAAAAAATCAGCGAAAGTGCAAACAGGTAG
The DNA here is from genome assembly GCA_036244855.1 of Temnopleurus reevesii. Taxonomy (NCBI): domain Eukaryota; kingdom Metazoa; phylum Echinodermata; class Echinoidea; order Temnopleuroida; family Temnopleuridae; genus Temnopleurus; species Temnopleurus reevesii. Next base: position 49,271 of record BQKZ01003145.1, read on the forward strand.
CGAATTTGCGATTTTTTTTAAATGTGGAACGAAAACCGGGGCACGCGCCCCTGGCCGCCCACTCAAAAGTCTAAAACGGGGGATTCGAATTCAAAAATAAACTCGTTTCATCTCTCTTTTTGTTCATGCTGCATTTGGGGTGACATGATAATATCTTTTGGAATTGGTCATATAATATTGATGAAACACAATGCACGTGATTTATATGGCACCCCCTCCTATTCTATCTACGTCAGAGTTGGATGGGTTCTCCAACCCAATATTCGCTTCTCATCCAAGTTTCTTTAATTTTTCTCTTCCAGATTCTCTTCTCGTTTCCTATGACAAATGCAATTCATATTACGTCTATTCACGTATTTAAATCACTCTCAAGGTCAAATGCTTACGTCTATTAGATTGGAGTGGGTGGGGGCTTTTGGCGCAGGGAAAAGGGGGCAGTGACGGGGAAGGCGCGGGGACAAGGCGGCCGGTGTTTCCCCCTCCCCCGCAACTCGACACTCAACCTGCTCTTCAATATTCAAGCTTGCTGCTGTTGCAGTAGTCTAGAAGCGTTTCAAGGGAACTCCATGCTGACCCCCGCATTATGTTTACGTAAGTGTTCTTACTTAATTTGAGATCCATATTTTCATTAGGAATAATGATTGGAGCAACATTAAGAATAAGATTCATTAGGAATAAGATTGGAGAAACATTTGAAGTGATGTGTATCTTTGATCGGGATTTAATCTCATTTCACTGATCTCAATTGAATTTGCTTTATAAACATGATAAATCAGCAATAAAAAAAAACGATATTGCTTTGGGGAAAATAAGTATATATTTCGATTCAAACTAGGTTTCAACCTCTGTAATTCAATCTTTGTTTATCTTTCAGAGGCAGTAATTATAGCGCATAGTTGTATTGATATTGCCGTTAAGAGAAGTTGGTCTTAATTACTTGATTATTAAAAAAAATCATAAAGAACGAAACAAATATTATAACAACGCGTCTTTTATATCATTCTTGGTTGCTAATGTAAAATAAGACAAGAAGAATAAGAAGGAGAAGATGATGATGAATACAGAGAAGATTACAGCTCCCCAAATAATAAGTTATTTATTGGCGATTGTGAATCAATGACTGGGTAAAACTTAATAACCTGTTTCGCTACTATAATACTAACCATCATGTTTATGGTGCACATTCATCATTTCTCCAGAAAGATACAAACTTTGTTGATCTGTTGATCAATGTAAATATACAAATAGGCGATCTACTATCATGAAAATATATCCTACGATATAGTTAAATTTTTGAGGAAATCCCTTTTTACGGGGGGATATAACATTTTGTAGCATTAATAAGAATATGATAAACGGTCAATCGTGCACCTACTTCACCGTTGCCTATGTCTAAGTATTCAAGCATTCAGAATTTTCTTATTAGACATCCAACTTTTCTCATTGTTTTGTGTGTTATGTTCATCTGATTTTGCTACTTCTGTTAAACAAATGATCTCTTTGGATAGAGCCTTCTTTTGATAAATTTTCAAAAACTTATTCCTTTGTCACAATTTTTTAATGATATAGTCAGAATACTATATTTCATTTCATTTAGATTTGAAGGTAAAAAATGTTCGCTTTTACCAAAACTTTACTTGGTCTTTAAAGTGGAAAAGGAAAAAAAGGCCTAAGAAATTAAGTTTTATGGTAAGTTTTAGGTAATTTTGTTCTTCCTAAATACAATATTTTTTAGTTCATCACATTTAGACCTAGCGTTTAGGAGAAAAACAATTTTGAAAATCCTGGTCAGATGTATTGAGAAATACGCGAGTCGTGAGGTAAATTGAACACACTCGGTGACGTCATGGAAAAAACATAGTTTGAGCGTGTAATAAACGACATACAGTATACTATTGGGCAGGACGGCCGCGGGAGGGGATTCCTAAATCAAACAGCTCAGTGACAAGTTATACTGCATTATGTGGGCAATATGGAATTAGAAATGTAAAGAAATAACATCATACTACATATCACTGCCCTTTTTCTGAACATATCACCATTTTATATGCACTAATAAAGTATTTTATGTGTATATGGGATGGTCAAATCGACTCGGGATAAGAGGATATGCATGGGTGAACGTGTATTACGTACGTACGCGTGCAAATATACGGCAGTGCGAAGACTCTCAGTTTTGATTACTTCGACGCGTTTATCTGTAATTTTCGAGACTTGTTTATCAGATTTTTCCGGGAGATTTTTCCCTAACGTAATTAAGTTTTGGTAAGAGGAAGCAGCAAACACTTGGAGTATTATTTCTACCGTAGTTGTATCGCCTTTGTTAGTTTTCTTAATCATTTGTGACTTGTATATGGTGAAATTTTCGTTTTGGTGTGGACCGTGGGTGTGAAGAGCAGTGTGAACGGACTGTTGTGCGATGGAGCCCCCGCCTGACCGGGGGAGCGAGACGCCGACCGATACATTGCGCTGTATTTTCCCAAGAACTATATGTACAGAGTATCGGCTGAAACATAAAAAAAAATGCATGATTATACCGTCATGAAATATTGACACATATACAGAGTGACAGCTTTCTTTAAAGGACATAACATTTAAATAATTGTCTCTTTCTGAAAAATCACGCAAATTACACAAATCTTACATACGTGATTGCAAGCGAATGAATGTGGATCGCACAGTACGAATGTGTTTGGAAATCTGGTCATCATACCGTCATCGTTTAGTGGGTAAATTACAATGTTTTCATCGGAATTCATCTAAAATTTTGTATCCATATATGCTTTATGATGTAACAATCAATATGTTGTAAAGACATTTAAAAGTTTTGCAGAAAATTTCGAGTAATATCAAGTAAAGTTGCACATTACGTACTGCGGCATTGATCTCTCCATATCTCGTCCATTGGCTGGAGCAGACGACGCTTGCAAATGTGTTTTTTTCCGTGACGTCACACGGATACTCGAGAAAAGTACAAGGGATTGCTCTCTCTGTGAAAATGGTGCCCCCTCCAAACTAAAAGTCTGATAACTCCACTTCTGGTAGGTCAATTTAGAAGGGGTAAAAAGGAGATTGTTCTTAAAACTACAGGCTCTCGGAATAAATGTCTCTCATTCTCATCCAGCCGCCCTTTAAAGACCGGACCAGAGGCGATACACATTTGAGAACGTTAAGGTGACTAAACATCACCCATGTGGGCGACTGCCGTTTTCTCCCCAACGTCTCCGTTTCTGACATCATATCTTTCGTTCTACGTCATCTGAAGGAAGAAGGTGCACAGGTGTAAGGTATCTAACTGTTTGAAATAATTAGAATATAACAAAAGGTGATACGTTCAGGAGACTATTAGATAAATCAGCAATTATAATGATTATAGACGTTGAAATATTTACTGCAGTGACCCTCCTTAACGAATAAAGTCATGTGAGCTTTCGACATATTCGCTCTCTCGTGACATCACTGTTTACGTCATCAAAAAAGATGTGCATGAAAGTCATATTTCAAAGTCAATAAAGGTGAATTTTAACGGAACTAGACACAAATGACTTCAAATTTATGGAAAATTTGATAAAAAACTTTGTAGAGATTATAAGAATCAGACGCGTGGGTGTTTCCATTTCTCCCCCTCCCCATGTAACCCACAATGTCAATTTCCTACGATAATGTATTCATTTACAAACATGAATCGAGACACGTGGGACCGTTACGAACTTCCTGTCCATTCTCCCGATGGGAGTTCCGATATGTCCAGCCAAATTTGAAACCAGACGGTTTCACCCAATTGACTGTTCTCAATTTTAATTGACGTTTTCCCGCTTTTTTTTGCGCCATTTTGGCAGTAGAATTACTCTAAACAAGGAAATTGATTGATTAATATCAACGATAATCAGCCACGGCGGATGCCGTAAATGCATAACATCTCACAAATACGATTATCCGTTGAATGGTGCAAAATATCAATTGCGTCTGCATGTGGGCGTATCAAACTCCGCTGTTTGAACATGAATGTGCAGAAGGAATTCTGCACAACATACATAACATAAAATGAGGATCGTCGTGATTTTTGAAAACTTTTACCGATTGATGTAATTAATCTTCATAAATTAGATATTCACTATAATTGCCACAATTCCTTACAATAGCAACATTGATGAGCAGCTAGAAATCACTTATTTCCACGCAAATTGGCAAATTTTAAAACCTTTAATCACACTTTTTCAACAATGTATAGTAAGTGAACACTCTGGTAGATAGATCATACACAAGTTTACAAAAATTACATTTAATTAAGGTGTTGTAGAACTTACAAATATAAAGTTGCCAATTTTAGGAAGAATTTGAAATGGTCGTAAAAGGATTTCGCCTTGAATAGGTTAAAAGTGGGATATTCAAGACGGTGTTTCAAATTAACGTGATCGATTCTCAAGGACAAGTCGACATGAATAACTTTTTAGGAAACACCTGAGTCTTACTAAACCGAGTCCCATGTTTTTCCTTGAAATGTCTAATATAGGCTTTACCGGTAAACGTTAAACCTTCCCAATATTTGAATATCATGTCGGTTCGTTTCCACATTTCCATCATGACACGTGATCACAGCATTCGTATTTCATATTTAAAACTGGATTTTTAAAGAAAGTTGATTTACATGACTGTGTTGGAGAAAGTTTGCAATTCATCAAGTAAAGAAATCAACAAAATTAACAAATAGATAATGGCTAAATCAAGACATTGCGTATAGTCCGCGTATGCCAAGGGTTTACGAAATATGAAAGACGAACGCAGGAGGACGGAGGAAATACGCTTCGTTGACGATGAAGGTGCTCGACTGGCGCTAGGTTTACATATAAGCGTCAACTAAGCGTCTTCACTCCGCTTTTCTGCGTTCCTGGGCCGTCTTTCAGATATCATTAACGCTGTACAGGCGTTGGCTTCACGCAATGGTGTGATTGCGCATGCGAGGGTGTGATTTAATACGAAAACGTGACACTGTAAGCCCCCCCCCCAAAAAAAAATACATTTTTGCAGCCAAAGAATGTTTCTTTTCAATATAGCTGTTGGCCAAAGTTTTTTTTTTACACATTTGGTTATTTTTTTAGAACATTTCATGTATCAAATACCTACGTGTTTTTTTTTTTTTTGTCAACGTACCTTTCATACCTGTTCTTGTGTGTGTGAACGATACAACCCTCCATTGGTTGAGAAGGTTTTTTTTTTAAACTGAAAGGGCATCCCTGATTAAATAAAACGTCAAATGAAAACAAAAAAAGTAAATTATACTTAGAATTTAGTGAATTGACTAAGAACATCTGAAGATGACATTTAAAATTGTATTTTACATGCTTTTCAAAATAATTTTAAAGTAAAAAATCAGCGAGCCGGTCAGTGGATGACAGCCAAAGCTATTTTTCGCTTCGTGGAATGAATACATACATCTGTCTATGGAAATCGAAGTTACCTTTTGAATTACATTTGCATCCAAAATGAGTCAGCAATGCGGTCAGATGTTGATTACCGACTTATTTCTAAAAGTAGAATCCTTAAATTCTTGTAACACGAAGAAACACGTGTACCTCATCCCGTAGCCAAGTATTTTGAAGAGAAATATAAAAACTGTTGTGTTATATATGGATGTGTATGATTACGTGTGTCCGTAGAATACAAGGCGTTAGTGTTTAGTGTAATTAATCGGTGTTACAGGTGTGACGGAACTAGTCTTGCAACCCAGACCTTTGTAGAACTTGGTGGCAAGATTAAAAGTGTAGGATCTGTTCATTATCACGAATAAATTCAATTAGTATTAATGATAAAACTGGGTTGATGCTGAAAAGTTAAAATTATTTGCAATGAAATGGAAATCAGTTGAAAATTTGAAACGCCTTCATTCGCGATTCGGGTCGGCACTTCAAAATAGACGTGTGTAAAGAATGATTTTGATTGGCGCGTGACGATCGACTGCAAATAGGAATTGATCTCAACTTTCTAGCAACACCTCTATTCATTTGAACTGTTCCTATCACGGTTGCTTTACAAGTCAACCTGATTTTATCTTAAAATCGAACTATGAACCATAAATTAATGTTTTGTTCAATCAATGAATTAATGATATTTAGAAAAATAACCTAAAAAAATGGTAGATTTCAAACGGAATAAGACGGTAATACCATCCATCTTTTCTTTTTTTTATTGATGCGGTTTGATAGCAGGTGGGGTCAGTCGGTTGGTATGACTGCTCTATTAAGTTTTCATCGTTTTTTGACATTTAAAAAAAAACCTTTTTGGCGAAATATTACATTATCATGATCATAGTATATTAAATACCTTGATATCTCCCCGATACATAGAAAAACGTCTGTGTCTTCAAACTACATATCACGTGACATTTCGATGACCAATAGTGTCCCCTGCTGTTTACTGGTTGCGGTTTTGAAAAGCAGTGTATAAATAGCGCAGTAATGCGTCTTTAACACTGCA
>BQKZ01003146.1:8537-25467 GCA_036244855.1 Temnopleurus reevesii
TATATAAAGTGAATGAGGAGTTCTCCATGTATGACATCACAGATTATACTAATTGGCTATACGTTGCCAATTCAAGGATGCCCAGCGCAGGTGGACGGATTGTCCGATTTTGCTCAAATCTTCACAGTTTGTTCATCTGATTTTTCTTCATGTACTGACCACACATTATTGTCTGGGTGTAATTCCCCTTTAACATTTGAGGAATGACAACCTTAACAAATGGTAAATTTTCTTAAAATGTTGGACCTAACAAAAAGTGTACAATACTTTTCTTATTTCTGATACATTCGCTGATGACAATTATCGTAACGCCAGATAATCTCGCAATTCTATTTGAGAAAAGATATGTTGAAGAATTATCCTCCGTTATTCTTATTGCACGCATGATGAACATGTGACGAAATGAAACTCATAAATAGTGTGATTTAGAATCACAGCAGTACAAAATCATTACAAGCATGACAAGTATAATTACAAAAATTCAAGAAAAGGAAGAATAGTTATTTCCTGGACATTTTTTTGCAAAATAATGAAATTACAAAAATCCTTTCTGTAGGAGGAATTGAAACTCAGAATGAAACATTAGAACATTACACTCGTTTCCATGGAAATCTGAAAAGATCCCAATTAATTCAATGAATTTGTAATATTAAGGAGAGCGCATTGGTTAGTTTCGATGGGTCTGACAAAGCGCTATATAAAACACATATTATGAATTAATTATAGATTTTGATCGTAAGTGGGCAATTCCAGATTCGAAAATTTGATTTTATCGCGGATCGTTTGTTATATGATATACAGTATATATGATCCATGTCTGACATATAGAACTCATAAAATACTAATCCCAATTATATCGTTGATTTTTAATAACTCTCATTTTATCTATTTCTACTTCCAACATACATTATATACAACGAACAATATAATCATGAAGCATTCAAGTAAACTTACTTCTTCAACAAATTAATTAGTTGGACGTGGAGTGAAATACTAAGAAACTGGACTTGTAGAATGCAGCGCTCCCCTACCCCCCAAAAAATAAGTTACATAAAATAGTATGAGTACGATAAAATGAAGACAAAACACCCCCACCGATGAATAAATAACATATGTTATAAAAGGTGGAAAGAAAACAAGTATGATCTTTACCAACTTTCCAAGGAAACTTACATTTTGAACCAGGTTGAATATCCCTCCAACTCAAATCACGATAAATCAATTTATTAGGTATTTCGCATTTCAAGAAATCAAATCCTGTCAATTCAATTCCACAAAAATGAATCACAGTATAAACATTGAAAAAAAACTTTGGAAAACAGACTGACAGAGGCCATCAAATAGAAAAGTCCAAACAGTTATCCATGTAACAGGTAATCCACGATCCAAGTTTTCTAGATTTGCTATTCCGACATTGTTATATCACCGAACTACCACCTATATCATGTATATGATGGTCTAAAAAGTTGGACAGAAAGAAGTTTTGACATCAGTACATCGCTTGACGGGGATGGGATATCAAGGCATGTTTCCCTCTTGCACTGAGCAAGCTAAGAGTGTCCCAAAGTAATCTGAGGTTTGCATGACCCTGTTATGTTATCAGGTTATTATCCGGTATCAACACGAAGTGCGCGCTGCAGCGTTGTTTGGAGCCAGAAAGATGTTAACCCATGTTTTTTTGTTTTTTTTTTCGGGGGGGGGGGGGGGGGGGGGGTAATGGGTGACGTTGGGGGTATAGGGTTATTGTTGTCAGTTTGTCTCATTCTGATCTTTTTAACGATACACATTAAACTACAGGAATAACAGGATCTACTACTTTTCATAAAATACAATGTTGTTAATTCCATTCGGCAAGAAATTTATCCACATTGTGCTATACTCAATTCCTTGAAATGCTTAAGCGCTGATGGAGACGAGCTAAAGCCAGTGTAATAATTATGCAAAGCGCCTTGCGCACTCTGCAGTAGAGGGGATGTATGATATTTAAATTGCATGTATTGTTATTAGTGTTATTATTATTTATGTATGTTAAGTTTCTGCGCCAGAAGGGTGTTAAGCCCGGGGATTTGGGGCTAAAAAGGCGCTAACGCATCCAATTGTGTGGAAGATTCATCCACTCAAATACAACTCGACGACGTTTATTAAACACGTCAAAATCTTTTAATGTGATTATAGCGGAATAGCCAAAATGAGTTAACGTCCTTCTTTCTCCAAACAGACGATATCACCGTCAGTGACCGTAATTCTATTTCACTATTTTTTCCGGTACACCTTCCAAAGAGGAATGAATTTCTATATTTGGAATATTTTCATGATATCCCTGCTGGTGGGAGTTTGAGTGGTCGTGCCGGACCATGACTTCGTAAAATGAAAATTCGATTTACACCTGTAAGTAAAACTCGATGGAAAGTGTTCTAAATCAATAAGATGTAAAATGTTATCCCGAATTCCGTTTTCGCCCACTTGGCTTCTTACGAATTGAAACCTAGACTAGACTGAAGGTAAAGCTTTGATGTTCAACCTCATGCTTTTAGTCCTGTTCTTTTACACAATCTGCTCTCTTAAGTTCATGTAGGTGTATTTTAGAGAAGGCAGTACTGGTATTAGCTTTATTCCCTTGACCACAACTTGAATCGATCCCATGTGGGTTAAGCCAAGAAACTACAACAGTCCTACGGAAGCTTGTACGTGCAGCACGCCAAGGCTCCTTGTTTTGGTCCAAAAGGCAAGAAGGCGACCTGTAATAAAATTGCCTAGACGCCTTGTCTAGGAGGAGCAAACGGGAAGGCAAACTCGCCTTCGATCCCATGTGGGTTAAGCCAAGAAACTACGACAGCCCTACGGAAGCTTATACGTGCAGCACGCCAAGGCTCCTTGTTTCGGTCTAAAAGGCAAGCAGACGACGTGTTATAAATTAGCCTAGGCGCCTTGTCTAGGAGGAGCAAACGGAAGGCAAACTCGCATTCGATCCCGTGTGAGTTAAGCCAAGAAACTACGACAGTCCTATGGAAGCTTATACGTGCAGCACGCCAAGGCTCCTTGTTTCGGTCTAAAAGGCAAGCAGACGACGTGTTATAAATTAGCCTAGGCGCCTTGTCTAGGAGGAGCAAACGGAAGGCAAACTCGCATTCGATCCCGTGTGAGTTAAGCCAAGAAACTACGACAGTCCTATGGAAGCTTATACGTGCAGCACGCCAAGGCTCCTTGTTTCGGTCTAAAAGGCAAGCAGACGACGTGTTATAAATTAGCCTAGGCGCCTTGTCTAGGAGGAGCAAACGGAAGGCAAACTCGCATTCGATCCCGTGTGAGTTAAGCCAAGAAACTACGACAGTCCTATGGAAGCTTATACGTGCAGCACGCCAAGGCTCCTTGTTTCGGTCTAAAAGGCAAGCAGACGACGTGTTATAAATTAGCCTAGGCGCCTTGTCTAGGAGGAGCAAACGGAAGGCAAACTCGCATTCGATCCCGTGTGAGTTAAGCCAAGAAACTACGACAGTCCTATGGAAGCTTATACGTGCAGCACGCCAAGGCTCCTTGTTTCGGTCTAAAAGGCAAGCAGACGACGTGTTATAAATTAGCCTAGGCGCCTTGTCTAGGAGGAGCAAACGGAAGGCAAACTCGCATTCGATCCCGTGTGAGTTAAGCCAAGAAACTACGACAGTCCTATGGAAGCTTATACGTGCAGCACGCCAAGGCTCCTTGTTTCGGTCTAAAAGGCAAGCAGACGACGTGTTATAAATTAGCCTAGGCGCCTTGTCTAGGAGGAGCAAACGGAAGGCAAACTCGCATTCGATCCCGTGTGAGTTAAGCCAAGAAACTACGACAGTCCTATGGAAGCTTATACGTGCAGCACGCCAAGGCTCCTTGTTTCGGTCTAAAAGGCAAGCAGACGACGTGTTATAAATTAGCCTAGGCGCCTTGTCTAGGAGGAGCAAACGGAAGGCAAACTCGCATTCGATCCCGTGTGAGTTAAGCCAAGAAACTACGACAGTCCTATGGAAGCTTATACGTGCAGCACGCCAAGGCTCCTTGTTTCGGTCTAAAAGGCAAGCAGACGACGTGTTATAAATTAGCCTAGGCGCCTTGTCTAGGAGGAGCAAACGGAAGGCAAACTCGCATTCGATCCCGTGTGAGTTAAGCCAAGAAACTACGACAGTCCTATGGAAGCTTATACGTGCAGCACGCCAAGGCTCCTTGTTTCGGTCTAAAAGACAAGCAGACGACGTGTTATAAATTAGCCTAGACGCCTTGTCTAGGAGGAGAAAGCAAGTAGGCAAGCTGTACAAACTCGCCTTCGCAATGCACATATAAGCTTCCGTAGGACTTATACTTGTATACCTGGGGCCAATTGCACGAAATAGTCTTAGCTGTCCTCTTCATGCTAAGGCGTATTAAGTTCTTGTGCCACCCTCTTAACATTGTCGTATCGACGCTAATGTCTATGTTACGAGGGTGGCACAATAGAAATCAAGACGTATTAGCAAGGAGATGATAGCTAAGATCATTTCGAGCAATCGGCCCCTGGCTTCTGAACCTAGTTTCGGCTCTAAAAGTGAACCCTAGTATAATATTTTCTTGTCCTGTTTGAAATTTTTGTTGTCTCCATCTTAAACAATGCTGGCACAACGGATTGTTAGTTAGAAGGCAGCTATAGTTGGATATAACACTGTCTTTGGCATTTTTTTTTTACACAAACGGGCGTGTCGGATGTGCTTAAGCCCTGGTCACATAGAGCCCCGGAAGCAACACGATTCACCCCGACTCTTTGCTGCCTCAGAACAACGAGTCGGGGTGAATCGTGTTGCTTCCGGGGTCCTATGTGACCGGGGCTTTATGCCAATGAAATGAAAAAGCTCTACCATTGTCTGCATGGGTCATAATTCCCTGGACCCACCTCATTATGAAACAGTGACCTACCCGGAAGTATTTTTGACCGCCTATATCCCTTCTGGAATCCGGTTCACAAAATAGGTGTTAATTAGTTAGCTATATAATTGTCCAATCATTTAGTACAATGGTGATTGCGCTATAATGGACCTATTATTTATCATTATCATGAACAGATGAATGGAGGCTGCAAAATCAATCTATGTAATGAGCATCTACGGTATAACGCACCTCGAGGAAACACAAAGCCTCGATCACGCCCATACATTACGCAAACTTAGACCTATTCAGGCAGTTTAATTTTTTTCTATTACCACTAGCTACCAAGTTTGAAGGGTAGCCCAGTGCAGCTCGTTCTTCTAAACCGGATTAACACCTGAATACGGGATAATAATCTGTGTAAAGGAATCGCACATTTTCCCAATATGCCTACTTATAACCACATACGTAGAGTGAGCTTCAAAAAGTTCGTAGTTCCTTCCAAATTATCAAACAACCAGCAGGAAAGCAGTCAAAATTTACAGGTCGAAACAAATGCTATCAATATAGCAGTAATATCCCAACCTCGGTTCCTCTTTAATTTACACAGAGAATGTGCCAGTTTAAAACTGTTGTGAGAAAGCTTTGCAGTGTCTTGAAGGCTATAGAATAAGATTTTTTTTCCTGATGGTCAGTCCAACTTAAAAGCAGAGTCTATCCCAAAATGATGACAGGAGCAATGAAATTAGATGAACAAAACAAGACAAAACTTGAGAAAAATCGGACAACTTAGGAGTATAAGAAAGTTATGAATGTTGAAACATTTAGACAAGGTGGGAAATGACAAAGCATCAATGTTATAAAATGTTACCTTTTCCCCAAAAAATGACATTTCCCGAAAACTTTAACCGTATTATATTATCATGATAGATGTAACAGATCCCATCTGTCATTTTGTTAATCAATACTTAGTTTTGAGAAGATGTGAATCACGTATAAACAGGTGGAATGTAACCACAACCTGTTATTTTGGCAATTGAATCACGGAAGATGATGCTTAATTGGATAACGATTACGCAATTATAAAATGATTCGTTTATTTAGATAGATGTGCACCTCCCACATAATTCTGTATTTGCACTAGAACTGGTGTACATTTAAACATTTCTGTCTTGATTTTCATAACTCTTTAGGAGCTACATGATCACATGTACTTGAGAAAAGGAACACAAGAAAGTAATGCTTTCTTATTACAAGAATAAATATATGGCTATGTTAGAATAATAAACATGAACAATATTGAACTAACTATTTGTTCATAAACTGTAGTCATGAACAAACATACAAATGTAAATGCAATGTGTTCTTGTACACGCCGTAAATTGGGCGAATTTTCCTTATAAAACAATTTAGAAAGGAATTGAATTTAAAAAAAGGCTTTTTCCGACCGCCCGATGTATGTTTTAGATGGCATTTGAGGGCAACCCAACCATATCTATTTAAGCTTTCCGTTCATTGCAACATTGACACATTCCTAGATTTACAATAGTCATTAATCGCACTGTCACATACTCAACCAGTACAGCCCCTGGGTCCCGTAACATAAAGCTCTAAAATCATCTAACATTTTGATATCAATCGTAAGTCTAAGGAAATTCATGTAAAGTTTGCGATTGATCGCAAAATTGAGTATATCTCGTTTATGTTACGGGTACCAGATCAATATATATCTAGTGTATCTAATGACACCTGCTTACATGACAACTTAACCCGGAAGTAGTTTGTCAAAGTGATTCCGTTCAGAGGAGCAAATTCACTTTCCGTCCGGTGTGATTAACGACGAGGTCTTTCCATATCTGATCACCGAGGCACCATCTTGATGTCTGGTTGGCTTTATCGAGATTGAAAGGACAACCTTCATGATATCCAAGTCCAGTTGAGGACTCTTTACATGCTCTAGTAACATATTCCCATGCCCTGAACACACATGGACTGCAAAGCACTTATCCACAGAATCTCATATATCCCTCTGATCACGTATCCACACTGTGTGGTGGGTGCTATAGTAGAGCACAGAGTCCTAAACTGGACTTATGATAATTATACTATTTATACAGCGCAGTCACTACTGTGCTGTGATGTTAGGGTCTGTGGATTTGTTACTGAAATAATGCATACAGGTACAAGACATAATTGAAAAGCATTAAGAAATGATTGGGTTTTCAGCAAGCTTTTAAAATCAACAACAGACGGAGATAACCCTATTTCTAATCACAATTTGTTCCAGAGTTTTAGAGCAGCACAACCTCCCTGAAGTACGCTCAACAATACGCCTTGGGCAAAGTTAGCGTTACTAAATCAGAGGCCTGTAACATAAAAGAAATACGATAAATTGAATATCAATCATATCTCTATTAATAGTACATGTTTTGTCATAGATTTACGATTGATATTTGTCGTAAGTTTAGTTGCGTCTTTTATGTTACAGGCACCAGGTTGCGAAATTGTGATTTGGGACGTGCAATTCGAGACCTAAGATGCAGAGTTTGTCCTTCCGGATGTGAATATTGTAACCTAGAACACAAACTGTTCGTACGACGACACAAAATCACAGTATGCGTCCAGGGAAGGATGCAACATTTAGATTCTGGTCTCAATCTTCGTGTCTCGAGCACTGAAAAGTACAGATCAGTGCATGGTCTAGGGTCACGAATATCGCGTCCCAAGTAGCAAATTTCATGACACAATCATGACAATAACTGGCATTGCATGTAGCCTACCTAGGGGCTTCTATATCAACACGTCAGCTTTATCGACATTGGAATGAAAGCTAACTCGGTGGCAGATACTTGCATCGTCATGAACGTTATCATGACGCCCACCCTCCTCCTCGTACCCCAATTCAAAACAACTCGATACCATACTTCATCCATAGGGTGACGATAGACAGACTGGAAATGCGATGCATGGATAAATTGGTGGAAAAAGTGATGTCTACGATTTAATACGTTAGAAATGGAAAAACCAAATCGCTTTTAAAGTTACACACGATCTTTAGAAAGACTGGAGTACGTTAAGAAGTGCAATACTGATACCAGTTGTGTGTAAAGTCGTTCTCGAAGACTTTCGTAACTTGGTGAAACACCGCCGAGGTCAATTGAAAAAAGATATTTTCAGTGTTACTATGGGAGATACAAAGATTCTTAGTAAAATTGTCCGAGCCTCGTGTAATTTCGGAGGAAATTCAACCCTATGAAGTCTCCAAACCCAATTGGCCAATTGCACAAAATGATCTTAGCTAACCTCTTCTTGATACTACGTATTAACTGTTTTTATCATGTTTATGGTAGCCTCATCGTATCACCGTTTATGTCTATGTTACGAGGGTGGTAAGAGGTAAATCTTATGGCGAGAAGAGGATTGCTAAGATTATGTTGTGCAATGAGCTCCTGGAAGGCGAACTTCTTGCGGGATCGAGAAGGGGGGGGGGGGGTGTCATAGGGGCCCGTGGAGTGGTGGAAATATGGGATAGTGATGATAGTGGTGGTGGTGGTGGTGGTGGTGGTGTACTGGTGGTGGTTGTGGTGATGGTCTAGTGGTGGTGATGGTGGTGGTGCGGGTGCTGGTGGTGTAGTGGTGGTGGTGGTGGTGACGATGGTGGTGTTGGTGGTAATCGTGGTGGTGTTGGTGGTAATGGTGGTGATGATGGAAATGATGGTGGTGGTGGTGGTGGTGGTGGTGGGGTGTGATGGTGGTGATGGTAGTGGGGATGGTGGTGTTGGTGCGAAGAAGTATGAGCAGGTGTAGGAGGCGAGGAAGAGAGGGATGGAGAAGAAGAAGTTGAAATTGTTTTGTTGTAGGTATTCCACCGAAATNGTCCGGTGTGATTACCGACGAGGTCTTTCCATATCTGATCACCGAGGCACCATCTTGATGTCTGGTTGGCTTTATCGAGATTGAAAGGACAACCTATGTGACATCGTAGTCCAGTTGAGGACTCTGAGCTCTAATAGCACCTACCTCTGCGCACGCTCTTGCCCTGAACACATAGGGACTGCATAGCGCTAAACCACAGAGTCTCACATAAATATCAATATGGACCTCTGATCGCGACTCCACATTGATTGGTGGATGCTAGTAGAACACAAAGTCCTCAAGTGGACTAATGGCGTCCCTAAAATACGCTCAACAATACGTCTTGGGAAAAGTTAACGTTGCTATATCAGGGACCTGTAACATAAGACAAATTGTCCATACGACGACACAAAATCACAGTACGCGTCCAGGGCAAAATTTAGATTCTGGTCTCAAACTTCGTGTCTCGAGCACTGAAAAGTACAGATCGATGCACTGGGGTCACGATTGATTGATTGATTGATTGAGCTTTAAGCTTAAGCTTTAATACTGGGGTCACGAATATCGCGTCCGAAGTAGCAAATTTCATGACAGAATCATGACAATAACTGCCATGTATCAACATGTAAGCTTTATCGACATTGAAATGAAAGCCAACTCGGTTGGAGATACTTGCATCGTCATGATCGTCATTACATGGTTTTGAAGATTTCATGAACGTTATCATGACGTCTACCCTCCTTCTCGTGCCTCATCTTAAAACAACTCGATACCATACTTCCTCCCATAGGGTGACCATAGACAGACTGGAAATGCGATGCATGGATAAATGGGTGGAAAAGGTAATGTCTACAATTTTAACACTTTTGAAATGAAAAACCCGGGCTGGGCGGTGTTTCACAAAATCATTTTAAAATTACGCATGGCTTTAAGAAAGACTGGAGTACCGTACGTATGCGTACGATGATAGTGGTGGTGGTGGTAATGGTGGTGATGGTGGAAATGGTGGTGGAGGTAATGGTGGTGGTGGTGGTGGTGCTGATGGTGGTGTAGTGGTGGCGGTGGTGTTGGTGGTGTAGTGGTAATGGTGGTAATGGTGGAACTGGTGGTGGTGGTAATGGTGGTGGTGATGGTGGTGGTGGTGGTGGTGGTGGTGATTGTGGTGTAGTGGTGCTGGTGTTGTTGTTGGTGGTGTAGTGTTGGTGGTGTTGGTGGTGATGATGATAGTGGTGGTAGTGGTGGTGGTGATGATGGTGGTGTTGGTGGTGATGGTGGTGGTGGTAATGGTGGTGGTGGTGCTAATGGTGGTGGTGGTGGTGGGAATGGTGGTGGTGGTGATGGAGATAGTGGTGGTGGTGATGGTGGTGTAGTTGTGGTGGTGTTGTTGTTGGTCGTATAGTGTTGGTGGTGGTGGTGGCGGTGGTGGTGGCGGTGTTGGTGGTGATAATGATAGTGGTGGTAGTGGTGTTGGTGATGATGGTGGTGTTGGTGGTAATGGTGGTGGTGTTGGTGGTAATGGTGGTGATGATGGAAATGATGGTGGTGGTAATCATATGGTGGTAGTGGGGATGGTGGTGGGGTGTGATGGTGCGAAGAAGTATGAGCAGGTGTAGGAGGCGAGGAAGAGAGGGATGGAGAAGAAGAAGTTGAAATTGTTTTGTTGTAGGTATTCCACCGAAATCAGTATCACGACTACTGACCAGCTGATGGAGCTACGCTGAAATAAAACTGGTAAATAAATAAATAAATGAAGGCGAAGAATGTAGTGCTAACATAAAGATATGAAATTCACGAAACCAAATTAGCTAACAAGCGCGTAAACAAAAACTTGTTTGTCTACCCCTAGATACTTAATATTAATAGAATTTCATTGTTTACCCCAACAAAACTCAGTACTCTAGTGGGTGACTACTGAACCATTATTGAACGCCTAATTACACATGAACTCCATGTAGAGTTGAAGCCCTTTCAGTAACCATACAAATATTTATCATTTTACCCAAATTGAAATAGTGGTTTTGCTTTAAACACAATCAAGCCCATAAAAGCCATGATTAACTTTATAGCAACTTTAATTGATAATCAGATCATAAAGCTATAAAAGAAAAATGAAACTGGTCGTTAAATTCTTAATCAACATCCTAAAAATTTCCGTCCCAACCTCCGGCGGAGGGGATATTCCCACCTCTCGTTAATAAGACAACATTTGTTAATATAATAGTATTACTATATGTGTTACTAAATTGAGAGGCAGGAGTATAATTGTTTTTGAATGTTTGATTGTACTTTGATTGAATAAAACAAAAATAATTAAACTGAAAGTTTGTTTGATATCGCAATACCCCGTGATCTGTTAGGTCAAATTTCAATGTATACTATAAGTATATGTCAAATATGACTCGCTGTGCCTGATAAAAAGAGAATACAGTCAGATTGTTTCTAAAACCTCCCGATAAGATAAGCTTAATCGACTCGAATTTGAAACTTTCGGTATATTTGGCTGAAACTTTACCTTGAAGATATCTTATGAATTCAAAAAAGCAAAATATGGAGAATTAAATGTTACAATCTTCTTTTTGGAATAGCACAAGCTCCCACTCAAGAAGAGTTTGTCAATAAAAACATGTGAACTTAAAAAAAAGTTCATACAAAGCAATATAAGTTCTTATGTATTGTCGCCTAGAACCATTGATACTATTATATTCAATGAACTAACGACCGTGAAAATTGGTTCTAATCAGGTGTAATGGTGTCTGAACAATAGCCACTTTAGATTGTTACCAACATAATTGCATGAAATAACCTCAATACTTTCCAGACTATCGATAGTTTCTAACCGATGCAATCCCTTTTCCACACACATGTAAATCTTGCAATGACTATGTAATAGCCCAATTCACACTTATACTGTTTTCAGCAAGCATTTAGTAGCGAATACCCGGGAATACTTGTCTGATATAGCATTCGGTCCATTTTCAGGTTAATCTTTAATTAGTTGATTTTTTTTTTTACCTATCATCATTATTTAAAAGGGTAGTATGTATTACATTATAATGTAATAATAATGCGTCTTATCTACCCAGAGTAGCCGCTGTAATATATAGAACTGTTCTCCCTTACCAAAACGTGGAGAATGAAAAAAAGATTAAAATCAGTTTGGAAATTGATATTGTACATTTTATTAAACCAAGGCGGAAAATAATTGTTTATGTTCATGTTGTCAATACTGTAAAAAATTGGGACAGATCTGTTCGATAATTCTTCTACGGAGCTTTTCATTATGACAGTCACAACTTTACCAAAATTTATGATTTCAGATAATAGGCCGGTTTACTAATATATTCAGATGTATGCACGTTTCTTGCAGACGACCAAAATTACGCGGTATTCCTTGGAACGGTCATTAACAATCGAGGTTCAATACTTTGAATCCAGTTTGCATATTTTACTTGTTGCTATGCAAGACTTGAACAAGGTTTTGGGTCGTCAAGAACAACCTTTGCATACAAACAATGCATAAAATTAAACTTCATGCGAGCGAATAATGCACACTGTACATTACACTGCTAGCAACCACACACTGTCTGTGAGCCCAATCGGTGACCACATACAAGTACTTCGAGTTACAAACATTAATACAATAAATCTTTTATGTAAACATAATCACATGCATCCTAAAAACAAACAATGACAAATTCATAAGACAGTTAATCAATGATAATGAACTATGATTAATAATACCTGTTAACCGGTTGGCGACTGAATTTTGTGAGTCCAATGGGCTTGGTGCGGGGACTACCCAGTTCCAGCAGGGAATGGGTTAATATCTCGACAGGAACTCCACTCGAAAAGTTAGAACAGCTAGAAGGTACAAGCGTTCCAGTAAAATTACGATGTGATCCAATATGGGGATTATCTGCAAACCATTCTTATAATCGAGTTCTTAGGTAAATGGGCGTTTTGCGTTATGAGTAAACACTGTAAGCATCGCAGACATGCAATCATCTAATAATGCAATTGCCGAATACAGCAGAGGTCAGACGGCTAGAGTCTGAATACCCTGTGTTCAAAATCGGTCACATCGTTAGGAAATAAAAAATCACCAAATGTTAAACCAGTTTTTGGCGACCGGGAGCATTGCAGTACGAACATGACGAAGACGAGATCAGCTGATAGCTCGCAATATTTACGCACACCAAGTGCAGAAGTGAGTTGAATAACAACGATTTGCGAGCAGGTATACGAGGCTGCGTTGAAAAGAAGTTTACAAGAACTGAATAACTTGTGACAGTGTTTATCGACCGTCTGTAAATCACAACTTTTCTCTTTCTTCCTCTCCTCTCCTCTATTGTGTTTGCTAACCGGCGCGGGTGATAGAGCGACTATTGTCATCCCGAAAATCAAAACACACCCGGGCGTGACGTCATAATCAAGCAATTACTCCATTTTCCACTCTACGTATGGTGCTTGTTCTGGGTTGCGTTCCAATTTAACCTGAAACGAAAATGACTTACTGGAATTTTGATTGCGTAGTTTTCACTACGTTCATCATAACTTACTCTTATTCCTAACACAAACAGTAGGCCTACGCTACGGTGATCACGTCATTTGGGTTATAAATGATATGATCAAAAGTAGGCAAGATCTCCACTTTTCAAAGAATTCGACTCATGATATTTAACACGATATAAACTATTTCCATATAATTAAGTCGAACGCCAATTCAATGCTCCTTTGTAATGATATCCGTATCGGAACCAGCTTGTAATTGTTGTGTCCCTTCAGTTCAATTAACGACGTGCGACTCTATTGTTCAAGACCAACTTTATTTTGCATAAATTGATTATATGGGTTAAAGAGAACATAATTTCAATGCTCCTTAGTAATATCAAATATTACTACTAAAATCAAAACCAGAATATGTAACAATTATGGGATTATGAGACGTAAACATTTTTTGTACGTGACACAAAATAATGATCAATGATAATGATAATGATACATACCATTTATTAGGCGATTAATGCGGATGTTTTTCAAGTGCACAGTATTCTGATTAGGAAAATATTATCACCCCGTAAGTTAAGTGAAGAAACAGAGGATAAAAATAGTTATTGGTAACACAGGCAAACTAATAAAAACAGTGGCGATCAATTAAATAAATGTAAATATGGTGTGCACCTCCATTGACTGATTTTTCGAATATCTGCAAAGGCTGTAGATGCCAAGTACATGCGTATTTTACTATTTTTGTTTTTGCTTTTGGCTTCATTGTTTTCTATTTCATACATGCCTTTACAAGAACATGAGAAGGATTATAACACATGAAATTATGTTCTCTGAAGAATATTGCCATAATTCGTGTTACGTTCACCCAAATGGCAGACGGTTCGTCATGAACCCATGACGTTACCAAAATACCACTGCTCGCATTATACACGGGTCATTAGAGAATGTGTGAACGGATGAAAAAAAAGATAATTATGGCATTTGGGAACCGTTATACCCAAAGGGTATTCACACCCAACAATTATAATATATACAATTTATTAAGTGTACGTATCAACTCTGCTGAATGATCAATGCGCTTTGTATTATCATTATTCTGGCTTTAGCCCGGCGTACACCAGCGCACAGGGCATTTCAAGGATTCCTGCCAAGTACCCATTCACCTCAAATTTGTTGAGTGCAGCACAATAACGATGAATTTCTTGCTGAAGTAAACTGACGCCATGAATGGGATTCGAACCTCCGACTATCTGGTTGGAATTTTTCCCCCATCTTAACAAATCCAATGTTTGGAATTTATTCATTTGAACGTCATTGACATGTACAGCCAACATTTTGTTCTGATTACATTTTTTTTCATACTCATTGTGTTATATCAAACAAATTATACAAAATAAAGAAAATATAAATGATTTAGTAACAATAATGAAACAATTGTATATGAGATTAAATAAAAAAAAGTTGAAAGGCGAGAGTCAGAACCACTACACCACGGCACCTCCGTCATCACACTTTATACTCTGTCCCAATCAGAGTTGTCCTGATTTGAAGTGTCGTAAAAACAATTGCGTATGATATCACAATTCAGATAAAGAGAATGATGATTCCACATAATAAAACACTTATAATTATCATTCGCAAATGCTTTTTAATGATAAGAATAATAATAAGAGTGATTATTTCCTATTGTTTAATAAGAGATGGAACCTATACCAATGAGCTGCATTCAACCCAAGTGAAGTGAATTATCAAATTCCGAGAAATGCTATATATACTGGCGGAAATACGTAATAATAGTAATAATATTAATAACAATAATAACAATAACAGCACAAAACGCCCTTATCTCCGCAGGGGCCTGTAACAAAAGAGATGCAATAAGGCTTACGGCAGATATTAATCAAAGGTCTAAGGGAAAATGTGTGCCAAAGGGATACCATTAATTGCCAAATTACTGGTATTCATATCTCTTTATATTACCATGGTTACAGGCCCAAGATTGGCTATGCCAATCAATATCGTTATCATCAACAATCGTATGCATTTATAGCAAGAACAATACCAAACGTAAAGCATATTGCCACTTATATATGCCCTGTGGATGTTGCATAATAAAGATTGGATAAAAAAATACACTAACCTTTTGAAAAGTCTCTCAAAAATCAGTTAAAAATGTATCAATTTAAAGGATGTGTCCATTTCATAGTATATAATTAGCAGAATCAAGTATGTATACCGATTTAAGGAGGAGGGGGGGGGGGGGAGTGAAGGAGACGGTAAAGGAGGATGTGAAGAAGAAGATTAAGAAGATGAAAATGAGAGAGAGAGAGAGAGAGAGAGAGAGAGAGAGTGAGAGAGAAAGAGAGAAAGAGAGGGGGAGAGATAAAATAGAGAGAGGGAGAGGGAGAGAGAGAGAGAGAGAGAGGGAGAGAGAGAGAGAGAGAGCGATAGACATGATAGAGCGATCATTTTTCATACAGTTACGTGTTTGCTGTACTATTTCCATTGTCTTACAAACACTACTAAGCATCACATGAACGATTATATAAAAACAAAAATGAAAGGGGATGCGATAATAAAACATGAAAAATGATTGATAAGATATTCAATATTTCCTTCATGACATCATTACAAATCGACAATCGATGGATAGGAAATGAATGTGGTTAGTAACTTTATAGTTGAGAGGATATCCAATAATGAAAAACTTAACTTGGCTCATCACAATTATTTTAATCTCATAAATATATTATTTGGGTTTGAGCCATTATTGACTTTGTGTCAATTTCAAGTTCGTCTCATTCCAAGAAGATTGGAATAGAATGAATCAAGAAGCACTAATTTATCTCGGACAAAGGCTACATGTGGATCAATTTTGGAAGAGATGATGTTTTAGATATCTAATTATATTGATGTCATATGGGACCTGTTGCCAGAAAGGTTCTTAGCTACCCTCCTCTTGCTAAGACTTTTGAACTTTTTGCGCTAACCTTTCAATATAGAGACGGACGTTGGTTCCTATATGCTAAGAGGTTGACGCAAGAAGATAAGTCTTCTATATGAAGGAGAAGATAAATTAGCTGAGAGTATTCGATCCGTTGCCGCTGATGTATATTTAAAGCCCAAGTAAAATTTTGGTAAAAGCGAATATTTATATCACCAAATTTTGTCTCCAAATCTAAATGAAATGAAATATAGTATCATGAACATGTTGCACAAAAGATTGTGCGAAAAATGAAGGAGTTTTGGAAAGGACAACTTCTCATGCACAGAATTGGATGAAAATTTCAGAATCTTATAATTGTTGTGTATACCTTTTTATCATTCTATTGTCAAATCTCGGAAACAATTTTGTATATGCTCGATAACGAGCAAAATATTGATATAACCAAGAGAGGGCGCTAAATATGATTTAACGGTCAGAATTAAATTTTCAAAAGAATTATTTCATGAAAAAAAAATATGCTTTTGTCTCAAAATGTGAATAAGAATCGTATGTCATGATAAACATCCCCAAAAGTCACATTTCTTCATCTTTACCAAAACTTTATGAGCTTTAACAGTTGATTTTGCATTTTCTAGGCACCGTGACGTAGAGTATTCCAATCGATCGTACGATCTATATAAATCGTCATCAGTCATTTCGAAAGCAATTATTGTGTCGATTTGCAATTGACTGCACTCGTTTTTTTTTTTTTTT